>WUQG02126788.1:0-24625 GCA_011317285.2 Androctonus mauritanicus | reverse complement strand
TTTTGTTAAATCAACCAGCATTTCCTGTAACTTATGAGTTTGTAAATTAATCTATTGTTTTTTTTTCTATCTATAGTTTTCCAAAATAGAGAAATAAATATTTTATTCCAATATATTTGATTTTATTTGTTGTACTAAAATAATTAAAAGTGATAAATAAATTTTTAAACACACAAATAAAATTTTCAGGGTCCTCCGAAGTGAGTCAACGCATTTAACTACATAACTGTGCTTAATCAGATATCAGGTTAAGGGAATGTGATGTATATAAGAGAGTATAATGTTTTATTTTGTCTGATGTGATGATTGAATAACTTAGTATAGAAAAATAGCTCGCATAGTAAAAAGGTTGAACACCATTGGCGTATACCAACAGAAATATTCCTCTTCCATAACAACTAACTTCTATTAAGCTTTGCAGTCTAATCTCATGTTCTAAATCGTTGCGAGTTCCATAATTCCCACCAAGAAACTGAACGAAGTAATGCGCATATTTAAGTATATATTGGATGTTCTAGATCACCCATACATCACCACCCAGTATATCGTTTGTATTGATCATTTTCATCAGATTTCTCGTATTGTGAGAGATTCAGAAGAGATCACATTTTGAAGATTCTCTTTACAGGTTGACTTTTCGCTAGTAATCAGACCTTTTCACGAAAATTATGGTTTATAAGAAAATTATTTATGTAGTTAAGTAAGAACTTTACTCGGGTTAGATTGGCTTTGCTCAGACCAACGATGTCAAAGGGAGTATGATCTTCTCACTATCACGTCTCTAGACACGATAACAATGATTACCTCATCAGAGCGATGTCTACGACATCAGTCACTATGATAGATATTTCTCATAAAACCTTTACATTTTATTCATCTATCAAGAAGTTATATCAGAGGAATGCTTAGTTAAACAGATGATGGAACGTTAATCCAGTCGAGATATGAAACACGTGAACACGTTGGGTTTTCATTTAACTTTTAATGGAAATTTGTACGGTGTAGTGTTTAATGTCGATTTAATAGAACTTAACGTTGTTTTATCTTTAAATGCATTTTACAGGAGATACAAGCAATCTAAAGTATCAACACGGAAATGCAGGGGAAAAAAAAGAGCATTCATGTTATATACATTAGTAGATATTAAAGTATGATAACGCATTATTTTAATTGCGAGTTAATTAAAAATTAAACATCTTAAATATTAATTTAAACAATATCAATTTTTAATAATTATTTTCCTTCTTTGTTCATTTACTCAAGATTTTAATTTTAAAAGATTATTTTAAAGATACTTATAAGATTAATTTGAAACTACTAAATGTGTTATTAAATATGCAAATCTTTATATTGGTTTAAAAAAAAAAATCAATATTTCTTTCTTAAGAACTTCCATGTTTTCAGCTGAATTTTATATCGCGTGTCTAGTTATAAAGTGAAAAATATTTATAAATTCATAACAAAAACAAAACACTTCCGATGGCAGGGTCAACATTCCTTGCTCTCGGTGCTCTCGGTAAAGTAAGTGATTATAAATTCTGTATTATTTGGTACTTAATTAATATTTTACCTGTTTTTAATGATTAAAAATAAAACTTACCTGGTGATAGCAGACGTGATCTAAAATACCAGGACATGATGGGTCGCGGTTCAGCTTTGACATTGCAAAATACTGTGAAATTACTTCCTTCGGGAGCTAGTTGTACTGGAGGGGTATGAGCGAAGCTTATGGAACCTTGATGTATAAAATTAATAATTAAATTTAAGAGAAAAGAGAAAATATGATGCTAAATAATATTGCGTATGTTTTATGATGAAATTCATTTCTTTTTATTAATTTTTTAAGTAGATCTTTTAAAATTGCTTTTAAAAAGAAAGATACCGAGATAAAGACACGCATAAATTGATATCGAACAAATAGTCTGTAGGAGTAATGCAGGCAAAACATCTTTCGCCCCTTCATATATTACTTAGCGCCATCTAGCGATTCGTGCCCTTAAATATCTTTAATTTATGGAATATAAAAAATTTGCTTATGAAATTAATTTAAAACGATTATTTTTCAAATTTTTTATCTTATTAAAAGAAAACAGTTGCATAAAAATGCATCAAAAATTGATAATAAATTAACTAAAGTTTGTTATGTAATATACCGAAAACTAAGGTAAAATCTAATATTATACTGTACTTACATAATTTCATAATGCAAATATTTATAACAAACTATAAAGTTTTATGATATACCGAGTCTTAAAACACGGTTATCTCGCACTACAGACCAGCAGATATCATGCCAAATTATATTTTACGATCGCAGCAATGTTTTATACGTTCCTACAACCGATATTTTGATTCCTATTTTATAGTTTTTTGTTTTCACTCTTTGATTTATCGTGCATTAGATTTTTTCATATATATTTTTTATATTAAAATTCAGAATGCATTTTTGCAGATGTTCACGGCGCCGAAGATCAATAACATTTTCATTTAATGAGAGATTTTGCAAAACCCGTACTTCGCATGAGCTGTTTCAATGCTAAATATTTTAATTTTTGTACCTTATTATTAATATTTTTTTCACTTAAATTCTATGGATATATATTTAATTTTTATATACTATCAGTTTACTAAACTTCAAATATGCATCACGAAGGAGTTAAATCATCTCTCTTGGCTGATGATATATTTGATGATTTCGTTGCAGAATCGATCTAAAATTCATTGGCTAAAATTAGAACTTCTCCAGGATGAATCTATAATAATTTAAATATCAATTTTTAACAAATTTCCAACGCAGATTTAACTTCATTAAGAGCCAATGGATATAAATTCTACATTATTTTGGTACTTAATTAATATTTTAGCCAAAATTAATTGTAGATTTAAAACCTATACCTTTCGACTCTAATCTATAATGTAAATTTATTCTAAATCTTTAAAAATTTAATATTGTGTTACATGTATAGGTTGCTAATTCGTAGCGAAATTCATGGAGATTTTCCATTAGATAGTACCCAGAATTAGCAATAAAGAAAACACGAATTTATCATTGTATAGCCTACAAGTTTTGGCACTTCTGCTGAGAAGATTTTGTTGTTTTCCACGCATTTTCCAGTGAATAAATTTCGCATTAACTTAAGAATACTAAAGAATTTTAACGAATGTTCGAAATCTCATACTTTTAAATGTACCTAAGTATAGTTGTGGAATGAGTCGCAGGTATTTGCGTTTGATTAAACGAAACCTGGATCGATATTAAGTTATCGAATGTATTAAAACAAAAAGACAAACGGGGGAGAGAGAGAGAGAGAGAGAGAGAAAGAGAAAAAAAACGATAATATTTTAGAAAATTAATTAAATCGTGATTTCTTTCTCGGAAAGAAAAGTAGATTTCATTCCATTAACTGACATGGGCCATCCACTGATTAATTTATCACCACAGGCAATAGCTTTTCGTGTTTTCTTTATTTTTTTTTCTGTTGCAGACTTCTGACTAATGATGCACGCATTTTTACCCAGCAGCTTCATAGATAATTTAGCTCAAATTAAGAGTATTACAGATTTCCATTTCTTTTTAAACGGTCGAAAAAAAATGATAAGGTTATTTAGAAAATTATTTTTTTTTAAAATTTGATGGATATTTTATAGCTGTAAGAAGAAAGAAAGTGATTACTTACGATACACTTGTAAGTCAAAATAAGTTGTTACTTCTTGTCCGTCCACGATGGCTGAACATGTATATCTTCCAGCATCCTTTCTTCTGACTTCTTCCACTACTAGTTCTAAACCATGCGAATTGTGAGCTACTGGTGCTACGTATACTCTGTAAATTTTAAATAAAATTTGTTAAAATATGTTTTATTTTTCTGTTAACACAAGAGCTGGCAATACTTACTACATGTTTACAAAACAAACAACGTTATTATGCGTATTCTTACGATATCTTAACGTGTTTAGAAGATTTTAATTAACTGAATATAACCAATATAATTAGTACAAGTATGGCTTAAAATCTAATTAGTAATTAAACAATTCTGTAAAGTTTTGCTACGCAAAATACCCTTGACGATGTAAAATATGAAGATTACAAATCTATATTACATCAGCTGCAATTAATCAAAGATCACTCCCATTTATGAGAGCAGCAGAATTCGTTAAACAGAATCTTTAAACCATTCCATCAATAAATGAAAATTAATTTTTGCTGAATTTATGCAAATAGTTATTAAGATGCTGAAAAGATATTCGCGTACAATTTCGCATAATATATACAGTATTTCTTTAAAGTTATAAATAGAAATTAAAAACTAAAAACACAAAAATCGGTCGGCAAAAAATAAAAAACGAAAAACTGAAAGGTACCATTTTTTTTCCTTGTGTGTTTTGACGAGCATCATCGAGTAAAACAATGAAATCATTTAAGTGGCAACAAATTGAACCGTAACAGTAACAGATAAGAACAATAGAACAAGTCGAACAATACGAGAGAAACAAAACTCTGTATAAAGCGACATTATTACGTTATCTTTGAACGAAACAAGACTAATTAACTGTAGAATTGCTTAAAACTCGCACTTCTAGAATGTCAAAGCAAAAAAAAAAAAAAAAACACACCAAGAACGGTTAAAATTTTCATTTAACCAGTTTTTTCTTTAAGTAAACTAATTCTAAGAAAACAGCGAAGCACATTATTTCTTGGTGAAAATAAATGCCAGAAAGTAACAATTAGAAAAACAATAGATCGTGTACAAACAGATAATTATCAGCTACAGTTTTCTATATTTAAATATTAATAAAATAAAATTATAATTAAAACAGATAATTAACTCTAAAATTATTATTTCCTTTTATGGGAAATAAATTCCACTTATGACGAAATTTAATTTACATATTTTTTTGTCAGCCTTTTATTTAATACACAATAAATTATTAAACAAATACGTATAGATATTAAAAATTTGTCTAATTTTTATGTTTATGTTAAAACTTTCTTAAGGAATAATATCATTGGTGACATTAATCGTTCAAAATCGCTAGTTTTATGAATAATGAATGTTTATAGGCAAAATTATCGAAATTTTGGTTTTGAAAGAGCAGCAACATTTTATGCCGAGTGTCTCAGACCATCCGTATACCCATTTGGAGTGTGTGGATGGCCACATGATAAAGCATCGGCGCGCCGCGCTGACGCGTCACTGCGCGAACTCGTCGCTACTTTTCCTAAGATGCCGGACCTGGATTCGCGTCCCAGATTCGACATCTTATGAAAATTAGTGGCGGGTTGGCGTAGTAACGCGTCACTAATTTTCATAATATCTTTTAGTGGCGGGTTCACGTAGTAACGCGTCATACTCCAAATGGTCGCGTAGTAACGCGTCCATTCGGAGTGTATGGATGGCGCTTTACCACGCGGCCATCCAGACATTTCAAATGGGTATACGGATGGTCTGGCACACCCGGTATAGAGACGAAAAGCAGACATGAAAAAAAAAGAATAAACATGTCTTTATGAAGCTACTTCGCATTTTTTTCTGAAACCATAAAGTTTCATCTGATCGTTTCACTGATCAATAATGCGAATTTAATCCTCTAACTTTTTTAACCTTGTCTGGTAATAATTTCGATTTTTACTGCATAAATTTTCATGCAATAATAAAAGCAATATGATTTACATTAGACTGGTTTTCTATAAATAACCATCATAATCAGATTTACATGTATTGAACCTAATTTGCTTCGATTGTTTACACGATTTTCACGTGTTTAAGATTTTATAACGTGCGAGTTTCGTGTTCCAAATTCCATAACATAACAGATTAACATTGTAAATATTTCTTTAAAAAAAATTATACAAAGTTTGTTCTCAAGTTAACCTTCTAACCATTGCGTGCCTGGAAGTGTTACAGGTGCATGAATGTAGACTACTAGTATTTGAACCATCAACAAAATAGAATATATAGATAAAAATAGCAATACGAAGTAAATATAAAACAATGAAGTTCAAGAGAGAGAAAAATAAATAACAAAATCTGATGCTCCAGGCAATACCAGTAAGATACAATAACATAAGAAGAGTAACGGCTGAAACGTCATTACAGTATATGAAAGGTATACGATTAGAAACAATAGAAAGCAGTACAACAGATAAATAGCGAAGTTATAAAATATAAAAATAATTTACTCGTATTTTATAACCAGATGTTCGAGCGAGTTAATTAATTGGAAATTACAAAACGAGATTAATTTTCAATAATAAATATAAGTTTCTAACCAACATTAAAAATTCAAAACGAATATATATATATATATATTGTTGCGTTACATCATTCATGAATACAACGCAACAGGGTAATTAAAATGGAAAATATTGATTAGAATTTCACTTTGATTAATTTTCTTCATAATTAAGCAATTTTATTCCCAAACCGAATTCTCAATAACAAAAATTCCTAAAAGGTAAATTTTGTTTGTAAGCCGAGATAATTTAATTAAGCGTTTCTCAATTAAATAAAAACAATGAAGATTCCCAAATTATCATATAATTAAACAAATCTTCAGACAATTGGATTAACTTTGTGCGAGAATTTAATTAATAACGTGTTTGATCTTCAACTTCACTATTCTATTACACTAGTTCCATGATCAAGGACTATTCGGGATAAATATTTCCGATATTATCGTGAAAAAATTTTTATAGATAAATATTTACATCAGATTTTTAATAACTTTTCTGATTTTCTTCATACTGTATACTTTCATTTTTATATGAGTTAACAAACTCTTAAAAATCCGATCGTTTATAATTAGAATAAAGTTTATTTGTTTCTCAGTCAGATTCGTAAATCTTCAAATCCTCTGCAGAAGGTTCAGTATAGCTTAAGCAAAAGATTTGAAGATTCAGTGTAGCTTAAGCAGAAGATTTGAAAATTCAGTATAGCTTAAGCGGAGGATTTGAAGATTTAGTATAGCTTAAATAAAAGATTTGAAGATTTAGTATAGCTTAAACAAAAGATTTGAAGATTCAGTATAGTTTAAGCAGAGGATTTGAAGATTCAGTATAGTTCAAGCAGAGGATTTGAAGATTCAGTATAGCTTAAGCAGAGGATTTGAAGATTCAGTATAGCTTAAGCAGAGGATTTGAAGATTCAGTATAGCTTAAACAAAAGATTTGAAGATTCAGTATAGTTCAAGCAGAGGATTTGAAGATTCAATATAGCTTAATCAGAGGATTTGAAGATTCAATATAGCTTAAGCAGAGGGTTTGAAGATTCAGTATAGCTTAAGCAGAGGATTTGAAGATTCAGTATAGCTTAAGCAAATGATTTGAAGATTCAGTATAGCTTAAGCAAATGATTTGAAGATTCAGTATAGCTTAAGCAAGAGTTTTTTTACAAAAGAAAAAGATTTTTTTTACATATTATAAAAAACTTTTATTGCATTAGTAATACTTTCAAAGCTTATGATACTGTCAGATAGCTTAGCAATGACACTAAACAATTTATATAGTGAACTTTAAAATTTATTATATTTAATGTATAATTTAGTATATTTTATACTACACGCTGTATAGTTTGCATTCAATATTAAGTGATAGCAATATAATCATGGTAGTAAGAATATAAAACGAAATCGATATAACGTATCGCATAAGTTACAGAATGATTAAAAAAAGTAATTGCATCCTTTCAAACTCGCGATAAAACCGGATCAATTCAACAAAAGAAATTTATAGTAAGTTAAAAAAAAAAAAAAATAGAATTCTAATGGACCGTTCCAGAATTCATTGCCGATTGCGAGCAGCTATTAATTTAATCCATTAAAAATCACAGTCAGCCATTAATTTTTAAATCCTCTACTTTCACTGGTCCATATTAGAACAAATAAGATTCTCTCTAATAAATAAGACTAAGCTAATGCCATCATACGCAATAAGAAAAAAGAAATATCATTGGATGAATGCTTCGAAATAATCATTAACAGTTACATTAAGAGATTATTGTATTAACAGTCTAAAATTTGACAAAAATGTGAATGCCGGAGGAATATTTTGAATAAGAAAAATTCGAATTCCTTTAATTAATAGAAAATTAAATTCGAAACTTGTTAAACAAAAGAACAAAAGCCGTGATAAAAATAAAAATAAATTTCTTAATTAAGCTAATCAATAAGTGTAGAGTGATAACATTCCACAATTTGCAAAATTTATAAAATTAATTCGACTGAGAACCGTAGATGTTTATATTATGTGAAAAATGTCTCGAAGGACATCTGGTAGTAAATATCGATTAAAACCGTGATTGAACGTACTACTACAGTAGTTAGAAATCCTACTCGGTCAGACAACTTCTGTTTGCTCTGATAGTTACCACGGCAGAAGTAAATGAGATAGAAGAATTTATTAAGTCCGGAATGGATTTGGGTCGAAATTATTTCTCAGGAATAAAAATTGTTTACATAAGTTTTAATAAATTTTTCGGATATTTTTATTTTTTTTATTTTTTTCCTCGTTTGAATCCTTATTCACTTTTAGCGAAATCGATACTTTCACCTTTTATTATTTTACAGTTGGAAGATTTTTGGTTTATTTAGAATCAACAGTGTTATAGTTACGAAAACATATTTATTTATTTTTTTTAAAAAAACATTTCCCTACGAAAAAAAAAAATTTAATTTAATCAATTGTAAAAAAGATAATCTAAAGAAAAATAACAAAATCAAAAATTCGGAATAAATTTTTAATTTCGCGAATAGCGATGGAAATTTTTTAAAAGTTGTTATTTACACCGAATTTTTTAATTCAAAGAATAAATAAATAATAAGTCTACAGCCAAGCTAATTTTTCAATAATCTTGAATATTTTATGTTAATTATATTAATTTCAACTGCGTATATTATTGATTCAACATATTAATAATCTTTAAAAAGAAAAAAATATTCTTCTATAAGAATTATAATATATTATGAGATTCTGCATGCTATGCGGAATCTCATAATGTATTTGAATATGCTTGAATTGTTCCGCATGCTATGCGGAATCTCATAATATATTGAATTTGCTTGAATTGTTCCCTATGCTATGCGGAATCTTATAATATATTGAATATGCTTGAATTGTTCCGCATGCTATGCAAAATCTCATAATGTATTGAATTTGATTGAATTGTTGCTTGAATTGTTCCGCATGCTATGCGGAATCTCATAATGTATTGAATATGCTTGAATTATTTCGCATGCTATGCGGAATCTCATAATGTATTGAATATGCTTGAATTGTTTCGCATGCTATGCGAAATATCATAATATATTGAAAATGCTTGAATTGTTCCGTATGCTATGCGTAATCTCATAATGTATTGAATATGCTTGAATTGTTTTAAATATGCTATAAAAGCATAATCCTAGATTTGTTAGACATAGAAAAATTTTAAAATAAATTTTATATAATTTATGAAATGAATTACACGAGCCTGAAGTTCATAATATTGGCGTGTTCTGATATTTTTGCGTGTTCATTGATCTCTTTAAGATGGCCTATAGAATAATTTTTAAAGTTTTAAATAAAAATAGTTTCTTTTTATCTAAAAAATCGATTGCTATGCATTTCTGCAATTCAAAATTTATGCGCACACTTTGTCTGCTATTTTTTTTATTTATTTATTTTTACTGTATATCTAGCACACCACTGAAAATTCTATATTCCTTTGACAAAAATTTTACGCAGTCACGCTAATTTTTTTAATATAAATAATTTACAGAGATAATTATATACATTCACATTTTAGATATGTTTTACTGTTTTGGGTCAATTGTCCAAGAGTAAAAAGTGAATTAAAATCGAAATTTCTTTCAATAATTTATTTATTTTTCGATCTGGCCACGAAAATCTACCATCGAATAAATAAATAAAAATATTTTCATCGAAAGTTTCGGAAAAATATTAGAACTGCCAGGAAAAATAATTTAATTATTAAAAAAATACAAGAGAATGCATAATTATTTCATTAATCAACAAAGTCGTATTGAAGAAGTAGCAATTTCTATTATTTTTTATATCAAAAGAGTAAAAAATATTTAATAAAATTAAATTTAGTGTTTTTCAAGTAAACTACATAGGTAACAATATAATTTTTGATGTTATAACTAACGATGTTATAATTGTTAATGTTATAACTAACTGTTCGATTTAATTCTCTAGTTTAGGTCGATGAAAATGGATTTGAGCATATTACTGATAACAATATTTGAATTGTTCACTATTGGCATTGTGATATGGAGATATAATCTCAAATTTATTCACTTGTAACAATTCAGATTATTAAAAATTTTATATAAACTCACAGATATTAAATTACCAATTGTATACTTTATAATTTCGTGATGCAGTGCGATTAATTAATATTAATCGCACTGCATCAGCGAAATCTTTACAAAAACACATTGATAAGTCAAAGATTGCAATGATGCTGCACTGGATGCAGATCTAGTAATTTCTGATCACATTTTTTATAAAAATTAAATGAATTTACAGTTTTGTGTATAAAAATGAGAAAGCCTCTAAAGAACAATTCATCATTTGAAAAGTTAAATCTATATGAAAACTGTTAAAACAATTTGGATATGATAACTCCATCTGAATGGAGAGTATACATAAAATCATAAATTTTCTCCCTACTCTTTATTTAGATGAAGAGTATGGAGAGAACATAAAACAAATTCTTAAGTGCGAGAAGATCTGAATTAAGATATCAAGAGATTCATTAAAAAAAATCAGAACAAAACAAATGCAATGGTTTAGACATATTGCAAAAATGCATCCCGATAGACTCCCATACAGGGCATTACCTAGTCGCATGGATAGAAAGAGAGGCAGTGGGAGACCAAGAAAAACTTGGTTTGAAGAGATCAAAGTTCAATCAAGCCTCACAACTTATAGAGAACTCTTTCACAATGCAGAAGACAGATACAAATGGAGAATGCTAATACAAGGACTCAATCTGTCTACCATGGAAGAGGATGAGTGAGTGAAATGGAGAGTAGACAAATTCAATAAATTTTAAAAAATTGTTTCTGTTTTTCTTAATGCCTCATCATGATAAAATCATAAATTGCTATTGTTCCCTTTGAGTGTGGTTTCATTGGTTATAATGCAAATATCCTCGAATAAGATTACAATGTATGAACCTAACTAGATTTCTATAACTTACTTATTTTTCTCGATAATCACTAAATTTCTACAGAATTTATAAATGATTTATTCAGAGAGATTTTTGAAAAACTCATCGGATATACAGCTTAGCAACAAAAGAACCTAAATTTAGAAAAAGAGATTTTTGAGTTTATTGTAACTCTTAACGATGTTTCTAAGGGAATTATTTACATTACTGAGAAAAATAACGGCAAAAATCGAAGTTTGTTTTTTTTTTCTTGTTTACATTTAAGAATAGAATCTGACACGAAAATAATAGTAGTAAATTATATTCCTATTCTTTTTCGGGAATCAAAAAAAAACTCATATTGACGGATCATATTTTTTTTTCTTCGCTTTCTCTCCCAAATCAATTGAAGAACTGTCAAAATCCATCCATTTTTCGTAGTGTAAAAATAATAATTTCGTTACGCAGAATTTATTCTTCTTCCTGTAGTTTTATTATTTAAAAATATGTAGAAATTATTAGCATTATTCCATTTTCATCACAAAGTGATTGCCATCCAAAATTGAAAAAAATGAAGACCAAAAGAATTATCCATTTATGCTTATATGTAAGCATAAATGGATAATTCTTTATGCAGTTTATTAAAGATAACTGATTCAAAGATATGATAAAATGCAAATTATGATGAAGAATGTATCCATGATTTAATGATCACTTCATTGATTTTGTTGTGTTTTCTCAAGTTCAAAAATGAAAAGTTAATAATAATAATAATAAAATAAATTATTTCACATTTATTGTTAATTCAGATTACAAATATTTATAGTGCAAGATTTCCTGTTCATAAAAAATTGAAGAAAAGATAGTCAGTTAGAAGATTCGTAGCTTAATATTTAATCGAGAGCGTATCTTTTTAAGAAGATTAATTCGATATTTCTGCCATACTTTCATCATAATCTTCAATATTTTAAAATTAAACATAACGCTTGTTTAAATTCTGTAAATAAAATTATATATCGAATTTAACTTTGCAATTCTATGCACGCTTTACAATAAGTTGATTTCGATTTATTAAATATTTGGCTTCGAGGAAACCACTATGAATTTATCTTATCGGTTTCTGTCTTTCAGCTATTCATTTTAACCCAAATTAGTTAATTATCTGCACCAATTCCATTCCCACTTAAGTTTGTGACGGAATCGCAAACTTCATAGAGAATATTCAGAATACTTCCATACGATCCTTCAGTTTTCTATTTTAAACTGTAATTCAAACCGCGAATGTTGACGTTCATTATGGGAACAATTCTTTGCTTGTTTAAGATCATCAATAAGTGAATTCGAAGTAAATGAATGGAAGATGTTCAGTGGCTTTTCAATATCCACCATGCGAATCATTGGAGAAGAATCTTGTCAGTTTAAACTAAAGCGAATTTTCATAATTTAGATTTAAATATAAATAATCGATAGGGTCTTCAAATTTAATTGAAATCCTTTCGGTACTCGATATTCTTAAAATTCTTGGTTCTTATTTTTGCTTCTAAGTCGGCAATCTTCGTACACTGTCATTTATTTTCACTTTCAATTTCTTGGACTGATTATCAATCTTTTCGGACTGATCGTTCATTTTCTTTTGTAGCTTCTCTTTCATCTATTTTAGTGCTTTCAACCATTCATCCACGCTTCCTTTCAATGGCGAGAAACAGGTTTGTTTTCAGAAAGATAAATCCAACTTTGTAAACCCCAATTTCGAAAAGGAATTCGCTTTTCTCGGCAAACGTATCGTGAAGAAAATAAATTTAATTAAACAGTTCAGACCGGATAAAAGCTTCTTCTTATTAATGCAGATAATAAGATTCGAATAATAACTACCTAATTCGATTAATGACTTGTTTAAATACAACTTTAGAAAAGTTTTGCGATAAAATATCAAAATGCTGATTGATGAAGATGACAAAAATCGACTCTTTCAACTTTTCTAAATCTTTTAAATTCGATGTTAAGCTATTTTTAGGAGTATTGTAAGCATTCGAAGAGAGTTACACTGTTTTGAATAAAAAATAAACAATTCAGTAAATTTGACCACCGTTCTATTTTTGGATCTAAACTTCTTATCAGTTTCTTTACTACTGCCATAGTTCTGTTGATTTAAAAAAAAATGAACAATGGTACTTTTATCCTCATTCAAGACACTAAATAATAAAATATAATCCAAATTTTTCTCTCAATTAATTTTCTATCAAAATTCATTTTATCTGAGGTAGAGTGTATCGTATTAAAATCTTTGCTAGCTTTGAACTTTGGTAAGCAAACTGATAAAAATCGCGAAAAAAATACTGAAAATTTGGATTGATAATTTCAAGAAAACTTTACTTCATTTCTAAATTTACTATTTTTAAAATACTATAAACATATCACCGATTGTATTTTAAGGAAGGAGATACAAAACGGAGCTGTTACGAGTCTGGAAATTTTAAAAAGAGGGTGTAAAAAAAAACGTGTTCGAGTTTATTTAGATATTGTTATTTTCAGCCATCTATTACTTTTGCTTACCTTCCTTCACTGACTGTAATGTCTTTCCCAGATGGTGCTTGCCACGTCAGTCTGGTAGCACTACTATCTTCGATAGCATAACAGGTGATAAAAAAACTTTCGTTGGTAAAAAACGCATGCTCTGTTCCTTCAGGACTAAGATAGAGGGGATCCTTACTGACACCTGCAAAAGAAAAAAGAAAAACAATGAAGTTTGATCGATTCCAATCGATTTTTGTTATCTTCTAGTCAGTGAATTGCCTGTTAAGGGATTTTCTAAAGAATTGTTGTCTATTTTTTTTCTTTTTTTTCTTTTTTGTTGATTTAGATGACCTTTCAGATAAGTTTATTTTAAAGGAAAGACTTTATTTTCTTTCTTTCTTTTTTTACCGAGTTACAAAATCAAGTTAAAAGAAATGCTGAATTAGAAGAATAGACTAATAATTTAGATTAACTTTTATTTGCTTTAAACTTTGGATGAATCTGTTAAAATTTTAAAAATGTTCATTAAACTAAAATACAATTTACATTATAAATCTTTCACTTATATAAAAGTATTTTTTTTTTTTGAAGCTGTAAAACTAAAATTTATTTTCACAGAGCTGTTTTTCTCCAAATAATCATTTCTAAGCACCATTTTTCTGAGAAAATTCAAACAAAATTTTTAATTAACTAAAATTTATTATTTAACGAGTAAGTTTTTAATGTTAATTAAATTGCCTTTAGTAGTTTGTTTAGCACTTAAAATTCTCTAATTTTACTTTTTGAAAAAATGCAAAATTTCTAATGAATATTGAGAGAAACTAATAGTTTTTTTATTGCAAAATTTCTAAAGAATATTGCGAGAAATTAATAGTTTTTTTTTTCAAAAATGCAAAATTTCTAATGAATGTTAACAGAAACCAATAATTTTCTTGAAAATATGCAAAATTTCAAGAATATTGTAAGAAACCGATAGTTTCTTTGAAAAAATGCAAAATTTCTAATGAATATTGCGAGAAACTAATAGTTTTTTTTTTCAAAAATGCAAATTTTCTAATGTATGTTGAGAGAAACCAATAATTTTCTTGAAAAAATGCAAAATTTCTAATGAATATTGAGAGAAACTAATATATATATATATTTTTTAATGCAAAATTTCTAAAGAATATTGCGAGAAATTAATAGTTTTTTTTCAAAAATGCAAAATTTCTAATGAATGTTGAGAGAAACCAATAATTTTCTTGGAAAAATGCAAAATTTCAAGAATGCTGTAAGAAACCAATAGTTTTTTTAAAAATGCAAAATTTCTAATGAATATTAAGAGAAACTAATACTTTTTTTGAAAAATGCAAAATTTGTAACGAATATTGCGAGAAACTAATAGTTTTTTTTTTTTTTTTCCAAAAATGCAAAATTTCTAATGAATGTTGAGAGAAACCAATAGTTTTTTTTTATTGCAAAATTTCAAGAATATTGTAAGAAACCAATAGTTTCTTTGAAAAAATGCAAAATTTCTAATGAATATTGTGAGAAACCAATAGATTTTTTTTGAAAAAAGGCAAAATTTCTAAAGAATATTGCGAGAAACTAATACTTTTTTTAAAAAATGCAAAATTTCTAAAGAATATTGCGAGAAGCCAATAGTTTTTTTTTTAATTAAAATACATTAATGACGAATAAAAATTCTAACAGTAGTTATGTTGTGGAGTTCGGTTTAGTTTTTGTAATGGTTTGTACATATTGATAACCACGGTTACATACTAAAACTAATATACCTCGCCTTTCAGGTTTGTCATTAATAAACCGACTTTAATAAGCGATGTGGCAAAAATAAATAGTAGTATAACAGCGTGAATGAGAAAATATGGAAAATACATTTACTTTAGCAAAGAACACTAATGATTCCGGACTGAGATAAGTGTCGAGGAGAGAGGAAAAAAAGGATTGAAAGTCAAAATGATTGATGGAAGTCCTCAGTGTTAATGACGAGCCATTCAATTAAACTTGTCCTTCAGATTACTCTAACGGTGTTTTGTTACCGAGATAAAATTTAAAGAAATAATAATAATAATGAAAAAACTCGGCCATCCATTAGGAAATTGGTTGTTGTAGTGTACAAATAGAAATAAATCTTTACAATGCTTTATCTGGATTTAACTCACTATTAACGGACGGCCTGTTCGCTTCTATCAGTAGACAGGTGTTTAGTAATGCTTCTCCAACTGAAGGCAAAAAAATATTTAAGACAGATTAATTAGTGAAGTTCCTTTCAAAATATCTACTTCAAAAAATAAACACTTTTAAGCTCTTGTACAAAAGAAATAGAGAAAACATTCCTTTCCTTCTTTTAACACGTGAAATTATGCACCATTCCTAATCCTGTTTATGGTATAAAAATTATATACAGTATATGGAATCGATTAAAATTTTAATAATTTTTAGTGCATGGAAAAATTATTCAATTAGTTGAAACCTAGCTTTCAGTATTTTTCGAGATAAAGCGTGCTCATGTGATGAATCGATACCTTCAGCAGAACAAAATATCATACATAGAAAGACTCTATTCACCTGTATAGCCAAGATTGACTCTGTCATCTTCTTTCATATTACTTAGATTACTCGATTCGTATCGAGATTTTAAGAATATCTTGTAACCATTTTGGTTTACATTCTCTTAAGTAAAATATTATGTTTTTCATTTTGAAACAAAGAGCAACGTTAAATGTGAATGTTAAAACTGATATTTTTACATAACAAATACGATTTATAAACTAAACAGATGATTCAAAAGTATACTTAACTGTTTCTTTAAACCAAACATTACAAGAGAAAGCAAAAATATCCTTTATTGATTTTAGCAGATGATATAATGCTGTATCAGAAAAAAGAGGTTAGAAGGTTGTTGTTGTTCTAAATATTATAAAGTAAGATGCTAAAATACCGATATCAAATTTACAAACGTTATCAAAGATTCTTCTCTTGTAAGTTTTCAATATACTGTAATGTGTTTACTTCCGGATTTGCTCTTAATGAATTCCTTAAAGCTTGTTAAACTTTGAATATTGAAACATTGCATCAAAGCTGTATAGAATTTCCGATGAGAATGTTTAGAAGTGATTTTATCATCATATTTTCGAGACAATGCTTTGGTTAACTAGATAAATTTCCATTAAAAAATATAAACTTTCGACATTCGAAAATTTTCTAAATCACAAACTTTTCATTTATTTATGTCTTTTTTACGACATTGATATATATATATACTGCTTACTATTTTATACCATCACCTGTTTTATGGTGCGATCTATTGATCCCAAATATCGATTTTTTCATCTACCGATTTAGTTTATGCATGCAAACGATTTAAAAATTTAAAAGTTTAAACGATACAAAAGTGATAAACGTCGATTTTTATATTCATTTCCAATTTTCTGTCGTTCCTCCTGACTTCAAATAAAGGAATTTCTTCGAACAAGATCATTTTTGCAACTTTTCTCATTCTTCCCAACTATTTTCAGAAGTTATTACCGAGTAAGAAGTTCCCAAACTAATTCGAATTGTCACTTTCTGTCCTCAGCAAAGATGTCAGATGATATTTGGTGTTACTCTTTTGTGACATCAAAGATTGTTGTAAGAAGTTGCTACAGGATTAGGAGTGAAATGTCAACATCTTTCGTTAAGAACAAATGATTCGTTGGTGTCCTTCATTTTCATCCCTTCTACAGGAAAAAAAAATATATCTATAGATAAAAAAAAAAATACTCGAAACTTCTGCAACCTCGGATGATTGATCGGAAAAACTTTCACATATTTTTCTGATAAATTGCAGCATGATCATGTGACTTAATCATCTCTCCTAAAACTGTAAAACGTTAGTTGATCTGCCGAAATTTTACACCTGGTTCAATATTTCTACTTGTGACTGTTTTTGAAGGTTTGTCGGTCGAGAAGCTATGATTAGGAAATAAAAGTTACACCGTACAGGGAAAAATAAATGGAATAAATAAATTGGTTGTAGTGTTAGAAGAAAGTTATTACAGAGTAGGTAGTAGCGATGCAGTTAAGTAAACAGCTATAGCGAAGTAGATAAAAGATATAGAAGGAAACAAAAAAGTAAAAGAGCATCTAGAGTGGAATAGGTAAAAGTTATAGTAGGATGAGTAAACAGACGGATGGTACATTAAAAACTGTTAAAAAGCTTCTCTTCTTTACTTACTTCGCTATAGAAGGTAAGAGATAAGAAAAACAAAAACATACAAACACTAAAAGTTTTATTTAAAATTAGTTAAAATTAATAAAACATGGCGAGATCAGAAGATGAACGTTTGCGCTTGTTTTTATTACTATCTCGAATAAGTAACGAAGAAAAATATATTTTTTTTCTGTGTTAACTATAATTTTTGACATTTTAATCGTGCAGCACTCGATAGTCTACGATATGTAAAAAAATAATTGTAGAAAGAAACTTTTTACGCCTTTCGAAAATCGGTTAATTAAGTTAAGAGACGATGGTGGACTCAAAGTATATAAAATTAAATCGCCGCATTAAATGAAAAATATGCGCTATCTAACAACAGAACGGCATTAATCAAACGCAATAGTCGAAACCTATAACCATTGGATGGTAAAATTAGAAAATTTTCTTTTTTTTTTTCGGGTGATGATATATAAAAAAAAAAGGATTAAGTTAGATCTTTCTGTCGCCGTAGCGCACTAAGTTCGCTTACATCTGTTGGAAAACTTCTCTCTCATTTGAATATTCAAGTTAAACGAAAATGAGTGGATATCTTCAAATAATGAATGAAGGAAAAGGACTTTCAACCATGCGATGATGCGTTAAATTATGCAGTTAAAATAGCAGAAAACGAGCAGTGTGATAAAATTATGGAAATATCCTGCAAATTCTCCAACTGCTAAGTAGAGAATTTCGAATTAATGAAGTTTTCGAAAGATTGCTTCACGCCTTGATTTTGGTTTTGCTTCTCTACTTGTTTCATCCATATACTCTATTTTTTCTATCATCACGGATTAATAACAACTGATATAATTATTGCAACCAGGTTTTAGTCGAGTGACAATAATGGATTGTTTTTCAACTTAAAATGATGAAGAAAAAGGATCTGAGGAATGGAAATGTTGCGTTTTAATTATATTTAGACCAAAAAGAACGTAGTTAATTTTATTTTATAGGCAGTTTTATGGATTTGATAAAAAAATATTAAAATGACAAACTGCCATACTTCTCTTCAGGACTGTGTAATAATTAATGACTAAGGAAAGTTTTTCGACAGAAAGAAAAATGCAAAACAGAAACTGGTGTTGAAGGAATAACTAACTACCAGAATAAAGTTGACATTTCTGAAGGTTGTCGTTTGTTGGGGTATATTACACTTAACTTCTACCGTATACACTTAAATCTATTTTCCTATTCTTACTGAAGCCAATGCTGCTACTACTACCAGGGGAAAAAGCAACTGGTAGATGCCATTACTAGCAGCTGCTACAGCAATACTGACCATTACATCGCTGCTTAGACATCACAATCAACAACTTTAGTCTATTATAAATATCCCAAAATCAAACGCATTCTCTTCTCGTCAGTTAGAAAAATATACATTATAATACTTATATAAATATCATTATAAAAATTATGGCTACCATTATTGTAAAATCTTCGAAAGCGAAAGGGAAGATTTTTAAAAAAAAACTAAAACTCGAAACAAACGTTTAATTGGTTAATTTTGAAATACGTCACACGTGTTTGTTTTACCGACTTCGGCTTATAGTTACAACTCTTGTAATTTGAAATTATCCATAATTTAATTTGGAAATTATGTTTCAAAATATGTAATTCGAGGAAACAACGTTGTTCAAATTTCCGTACGGAAAAGGACGTTCCTAATTATATAATTTTATTAATTAATAAAGATATTTTAATGCGGAACAAGTTATCAGCAGTTGTAAAAGTAGTTGCCATTTTCAATTTTTCACATTCAATTAATGCAATTAATTATATTTTTCTTTTTTTTTATCTTAAAAAAATTGGATACCGTTTTTCTTAGATTGAAGAATCGATAATTGAATTATTAACATTACTTGATTGAGTTATTAGTATGCAGTCCGTCAGAATTTATATCACGTTAATTTCTCTTTTTTTATAGCGAGGTTATAGTGAAATATATAAAACTGAACTAAATATAGTTGAACCCCGTTTATACGTTTTTGAAGGAGTTTGATAAAAATTGCGTACAGGTGAGATTAACGTTAAAATGAAACTTTTTATCTTAACTTTAAATGCTGAAAGAATACATTAAAACTTAAAATTAAGGAGTTTAATTAACCATGATGGGCCAATACAATTATTTTGGCATCAAGAAAGAATCGATTGTAGTTGGTTTCTTGGATGCGATACTAAATTCGTAGATCGAGCCTTCATACGCAACTACTGTACATATCTTGTCATCGCTAATGTTTTTTGATCTTATATAACGTTGTGTTACTTCCAGTGTAATACAATGTTACATAAGAACGTCGTGTTATATTGGAACTGTGTTACCGACATACGCATGGTAAAAAGACTGGTGGGATAAGTTTTGGTTTTAGGTTTACTTTTGTATTCATTCTGCTTTCTGTTTTATCAGATAATGTAGTGTGTACAGTATAACAAATTGTTCCTTTGTCGAAAAAGTTTGGCCAAGATTTCTCGGAATTTTATCTATATGTGCGATCAAACCACTCTAGGGGATAAAAATAATAGCGTACCAATGCGAAAACATGCGAGTGGAATGATTTTAACATGCAAATCGAAAGAGTGTACAAAACACAACGTATAAGTGCGAAAAACGTAGACGTGAGAAACGTATAAACGGGGGTTCTACTGTAAATGAATTAGGAAAAGAAACAGCGCTAATTTTTATACCAGAATTATAATAAATTTAATTAAAATACGTCATTAATGCGTCATTATTTTGGTGAAAATTGATACTGTTTACATCTCTTCCAATTTCGATCGATCGATTTTCGTATTTTAATTTGTTACATTAGGAATAAAGAATTACTGTATTATTATTTTTTTTTTTAATTAGCCATAAATCGAGTTTGAATAAAACAAGAAACGATTATTGATTTCTGAATTAAAATACGAGCAAAAATCCCGTTTTCCATCATCATCATTCCGCCTAAATTAAAAAAAAAAGCGCTTAATGATTAAAAACTAGCTAAGTAAACTTAAAAAAAAAAATTAAGTAAGAATTAAAAAAGTGTTGAGTTAATTAATTACAGTATTATTATTATTGATAATTTAATTTCTCGTGCGGAATGATTATTAAAACAATTAATGGCTTTATGGTAAGAAGAATTCGATACATGCGATCGATATTATGAAACAGTAGGATATGATTTTTCTCCATCTCTCTACAGCTTTAATTTTGTATTGCATACAATGGTTGCAGATACCATTGTACCGTTGCAATGTTGTATGCAACGCAACATTGCATGCAATGGTATAATGCTGTAAAAATATCAAATAAACAATGCTGTAAAAATGTCAGTGTGATAAAAATATCAAAATTTAATGCTATACAACATTGCACACAAGATTGTATGCAATGTTGCAGCATTATACCATTGCATGCAATACAAAAGATTGTGTTCAATGGTGTATTGAATTAAATATTAACATTTTAATGACATTGTTGTATATTTGACATTTTTATGGCATCGTATGCAATGTTGCAGCGTTATACCATTGCATGCAATACACAAGATTGTGTTCAATGGTGTATTGAATTCAATATTAACATTTTAATGACATTGTTGTATATTTGACATTTTTATACCATTGTACTATTGCATGCAATGGTTGTATTGCACACTATGTTGAAAAATATCCAGTTATAAATAAAAATTGGTCAAGTTTTTTTATTTTATAGCACTGTACAATGATGAAGTGGATTCATCTTACAGTTTTCTTACATGGATTCCGCTTTATAGAGTAGTTAATTTACTTTGTCATCAATTTAAAATTTTATATTTTAGCTTATATTTCGAAAAATAATTATTTATAAACACAGAGTAAATATCAAAATGTTTTCTAGTGTTCTACCTAAAATATCAAAATATTCTCTAGTGTTCTACCTAAATAAAAGTTTTACATTTCAACTCTTACCTAGTTCAGAATGTTTACAGGAGGTTTGGATCTACTTAGACGGATAGAAAAAAGTTTGTTTTCAGACATATAAACATTAATAACGAAACTTTTTTTTTTCTATTCGAGACGAGAATGGCATTTTAATAACCCTATTTAAGAAAAAAAAATTTCAATAGTTATACCAATACAGTATGTCAGATCTATATTTACTCGGATATAAACATAGATGTATATCAAAGTGACAGAATCATCGATATTTTTGGATATAGAAAAAATAGAAAACGTCACAAGGAAATCCCAATTTTCGCATGGTCAATTAAAAAATACGGAAAACTTGACAGAAATTTATTATAAAACGTCACGGAATCAAATTAAAGAACAAGGAGGTTATTACAGTTTTGATTT
The DNA here is from genome assembly GCA_011317285.2 of Androctonus mauritanicus. Lineage (NCBI taxonomy): Eukaryota > Metazoa > Arthropoda > Arachnida > Scorpiones > Buthidae > Androctonus > Androctonus mauritanicus. The sequence goes on along the minus strand of WUQG02126788.1, from coordinate 2,404 downwards.
CTTCTATTTCTTACAACCAGCATGATTAATACGGATTTCTCCAAGAAGAAAAACAAAAAAAAAAAAAAAGGAAGAAGAAAAACAAAAAAAAAAGTAAGCACATAGAAAAGGGAAGTAAGTAAGGAGCAGGTCGTCAGAAACATCTGTGGCTTTGTAGGAAAAACTTCTGGAAATAGCTGTACATTAATGAAGTGAAGAGAATCGATGGATAAATGTCTATCCGAATCGACTCTACTTATTTTCCATCCACATAAACACCAGAATTTCTTCGTATGGAGAACGGAAAAACTTTGCAACTATCAACTCTCACTTGTGGTAAAAGCTTTCTTTACTGTTGATGCTAACTAAAATTGCTTCGACTCAAAACGGTTATTAATTTTTAACATTACGCAATTTGATTAAAAAATTTAATTAAGCGAATGAATAACTAATAATTTATTGTTATTTTCACACGTCGGAGTAATTATGGCAACACTTGACCACACGATAATCGTTACTTTGAAACGTGTACCAAGAATAAAATTTGAGAAACCTTTCGTTCACGAATTCGAACATAGAAAAGCGTAAGATAAACTGCGAAAATTATCATACGAAACACTATTTTTCTCCGTTATACAATTATAAAATTTAATTAAAAATTATTAAAGCTTTTCACGGAATTCTCTGATATAACGTACCATGCCATAAAATTCTTCACTATTTAAACATGATTATATTAGTTATTAAAAATATACTATAGTTATGAAATTTTAAAATCCCATAAAAGTTAATCACGTGAGAAAGAGATAAAATTAACTAATCGTTAAATTTTCTCTCAAAAGTTGAAAAGCGCTTTATCTGTTTTCCCTTGTGTTACATTACCGACGCAATATTGAATCATAGGAGAAATTTCAAAACAATTTCTAAAGTTTTATAAAGGAAGCAATCGAGTGTTTTAGACGCAGATTACCTCCTTATAACCGAGATAAGGAAAATATTTATTTAAAAGATTTTTCAGAAATTTATCCATCGATTTTCGGTGAATTACGCACACAATCGAATTTTCGCCATTCTAATAACGAATGAAGCTAAAACAATGCTTAAAAGTAAACGCATCTTAAGTCTAAAAGAATTTAAATGAAAGTTTCCATTTTTATCCATATTTTTACCCTTTAAAACTGGGGTTCTTAACTTTTCGATGAGTCCATACCCCAATGAATTGTTCAATATGGTCCCGTAACTCTTAAGAAGATTCTATCTCGTTCCATTCGAGTACTACTCAAGTATAAATTAATACATTCGATAAAATAAATATCAGTACCGAAAGATCGAGTCCCAACTCCCAGCATTTAGTTCCCATACCCCAAGAGGTACAGATACTCCCGGTTAAGAACACTTGCTTTAAAACAACTTGATATTTTAAGCTTCGAAAAATCATCTTCATATATAGGCCTATTATTAATCAAACGTGGCTGGTTGGATGTCCCTTTTTCGGTTGAACTACTGTACCGATTTCTATAAATAGGGTATCTTTAGAAAGGTCTAATTTTTGAATGTCTGAGACAGCCAAAAATTTATTTGTTATTATTAATAATTTAAAAATTAAAGAATAAAAACTGCATTGAAATTGTAGTTCCTCTAAAAAGACAGATTTTGCAGATGGCACTGTAACATAATAATAGAAGCCATTTTATGATTCCCTCTTGGATTCCCTATACGAGTTTGGAGATGTTTTTGTCATTGTGAACAGTATCATAACATTAAATCAGAAGATTATATTTCCGCTCATTTATATGAGCAGATAATATTAGCAGTGGGCAATCCATAAATTTTGGATATTTCCACTTATGATAGCAGGGTTTGGTTTGAATCCCAGTATCATAAGTCAATGCTTATCTGTATCCACAAAATGTTTTGGAAATTCAATGCAGATAGAATTTCTTATTTCTTGAAAAGAAAAAACAAACAAAAACAAAAATAAATACAATGTCTTTCCGATGATACGATGATGATACAATGTCTTTGATCGTATTCATAAGAAAACATTTATTCATCTGAGACTTTTTTAGATAAACAAATCTTCAATCATATATATCAGGGGTGTCAAACTGGCAGCCCGCAGGCCACATGCAGTCCTCGATGTGATTTTTTGTGGCCCCCAATGCTCTTAACTAAAATAAAAAGTAGAACAATAAGCTATGTTATGAGATAATAGGAAGTAACTCTCATTTCGTAACTATATCATATACTATGATGCACTAGTTTGATTTTAATGAAATATAATTGCACGAGTTTTTTTCGATTAGCTTTATGGGACATAATTCGTACAGATGACACTGATATTTCAGATCGGTGACACAAATTAAGTGCTTTTCTGCCAGGACTACATCGTTTTGTGCGAAATTTCTTACCAAAAAACGAAACT
>WUQG02126677.1:0-24635 GCA_011317285.2 Androctonus mauritanicus | reverse complement strand
CGTTAATTTTTTCACACTGCTGATTAGTGCTTGTCTTTCAAACTATTATGTCAAAAGAATGTTTTTTTAATCCATAAATGAATAAAAAATTTCAAAATCATAACATGAAAATAAATATAATGTCTTATTTCAATACTCATTAAGAAATCAGCACTTCTAGCAGTCTACAATTATAAACGGATTTTTATTTTACAAACGTTTTTGGCAAACTTCTTGCCATCATCAGACTACAGAACAGAATAGTAATAGAACAATAAACTTAAATTTAAATAGAATACAAAATGAAACAGTTGTTGCCTAGGCTACCTGGTTGGGTAGCAAAAACAAATTAAAACTAAAATAAGTAAATATTTGTAAAGTCCAAATAAATACATAATTTATTCGTTACATAAAACATAAAAGGGATTTCTTATGAAATTTCACGGTTTTGCATAATAGTTCGTTCTTTCATCATTACCTTGTTATTTTGACATTATTCCAATCAACCTGCAGAGGCATATAGCATGGATCTGCGGGTTGATTGAAATAATGTCAAAATTATAAAGCCAATCCTAAGAGAGTTGCAAGCCTTGCTAACCGAGACAATAGAAATAACTAGAAGGCAGGAAATGAAGAACCTCATAAATGATAAACCAGCTGTCGACTTACAACCAGTGTGGGAATACATCCTAAAAATAACAAGCTAATGACAAAAGAACAAGCTCTTATTCAAAACTGTGATTTTTCACAAGAAATCCCTTTTATGTTTTATGTAACGAATAAATTATGTATTTAATTTTTTATAAAATAAGTACTTACAATAGTAGTCATGCTTAGCTTCAAGTTAAACCTTTACTTGCCAAATGTTTTCAACAATCTTATATTGTCATCTTCAGGGCTTCCAAAGCAAATAACAGATTCTGTTATTTGCTTTGAAAGCCCTGTAAAGGTTTTAATTTAAAGCTAAGCACGACTGCTATTGTTTTTGCTACCCAGCCAGGTAGCCTAGACAACAACCGTTTCATTTTGTATTTAATTTAAATTTAAGTTTATTGTTCTATTACTATTCTGTTCTATAGCCTGATGATGACAAGAAGTTTGCCAAAAATGTTTGTAAAATAAAAAAATCCGTTTATAATTGTAAACTGCTAGATTTCTGCTGACTCCTTAACGAGTATTGAAATAATAAATGAAACATTAAGCAGTTTGGTTGAAAGAAATGGATTAAATATAATGTCTATATAAAAATGATATAGTATTTTTAAAAATTATTAACAATATGTTTTAATATAGAGAGCAATTAAATTATTTATAAATTATATTAATTGAAAAACCTAGTATGAAAAATATGGTTATTAAAAAATAAAATGGTAAAAATGATCAGTTACTAACTGAAATAATATTTTCTCTTTTATAAAATCTTAAATATAATCTCTCTTTATCTTGAATTTTTAACACTTTCAATAATATCCTACCTGAATAAATTGTCAGATATGATGAATCTCTTTCTGTTCCTAAAGTATTTGACATTTCACAAGTATATTCACCACTGTCTGAAACTTGAGTTTGAACTATTATTAACAACTGATTATCTACTGTAAAGAAATGTCTTTCTGTTGCAATAAGTGGTCCACCATCTTTTGTCCATGTTAATTTAGGTTTTGGACTACCTGAAGCTAAACATTCTAAAACAGCTGTTTCTCCTGATCTTGTTTCTTTATCTTTCATTGCTTTAACAAATGAAGGTGTTTCTTAAAATAAAAAAATATATGTATTAGGAAAACTTTTTAAAAATTTAAATCATCAAACTAAAACATTAAAATTATAACTATAATAATAAAAGTAGTTATATCTTTCATTTCATTTAAGATTATATTCATTGTAATGGATTAAATTTCTAATTCATAGATTTTATTTTTCATATTTAATATATCAAAATTGTAGTTTGATTAAATACAAATTATTCTGTTTCATTACTTTGCCAATGCAGTAGCAATCTATTCAGAATACTTGATATTTATATGGTATACATTTTTATATGTTAATTTCACATTTATTTAATTATATATTTTAATAAAAAATAGTTAAAATTAGTTATTCTTCCAAATGATAAAGAAGATTTCTCATGGTGACCACATATATTGTATTTTAAGAGAAAATTATAGTTTATTTAAAATAATTCTTATCATTCACTATTTTTTCTTTAATTTTATCTAGTTTCATATTTAAATAATATAGTATGAATTATTTTCTTACTTAAAGTACTTGTAATACACCAAACTAAATGTTAAATTTAGTCCTGATATTACATTATGTTATGCTTTTGATGATTCAAAACAGTGTTTACTTTTCAATTTTCTAATATGGTTTTATATTTTCCAAAAAGTTATAATGGTAATTATTTTTCAAAATTTGTGTAATTTTTCTTATTAGAGTTAATATTGTGTTATATATCTTGTCATCTTGTGAATATTGTCAACATTTTAAGAACTTAATATAATAAAAATGAATAATAAATCATTACAGCATATACAATTATGGAACATTTTATGGAATAATTTTCTGTTCCAAATAATTTTTTAACAATTTAAAAGTCTCTTAAGGGACCATTTTAAAATGATTTAAAAGATTAAAATTAGGAATTTATTTAAAAAAAAACTGGACTGTAAAATAAATTGACTGGCTTGGCAGTCAATGTAAAAATGTTATAAATGATGATACAAAAAAATAATTATTTGACAGTGTAAAATATTAAAAATATTACAGAAAAACAAATACTCTAATCTAGCTACACTATCAACTCTAACGGTGATATCTTCTGGTGTTTTAGTAAATGTTGGAAACACTATAAAAGTATAAATGATTATTATTAAAATGAATTGTTCAAAATATTTTTAAACAAAAATATTTAATTACAAAATTCAAATCTTATAAACGATATTTTAACAACTGCCTATATCTCTATATATGTTATTTAAAGATTAAACACAGCACTAATAGCAGTTAAATTAATTTATTTTTTAGATGAAAATGTTTTCAGCACTAGGCCATCATCATGCTACAAAATTACAAGTAATAGAATAAACTTTTTGAATGTTTAAAGTAGAACTAATGGATGTTACTATGGTTACAGACATGACAAAGAAAACAGAAAAAAAACATTGTAATTACTTAACCATTGTCAAAATTATATATAATTCAATTAGTTCAAATTATTACACACAATAAATAAATAAAATATCTGAAGTCTTATGGGGTGCCATAATATATAGTTCATAGCAATCTTATTTATGCTTGTTGTATTGCATATCTCCACAGGAAGAGAGATTCAAATATTGGTCTTTCATTCATAATATTTTCCATCTTTGTTCTTCTTAGTATTCCTATTGATTCTGCTATTATATATAAAATCCCAGTTGAAGATAAACAGACCAACCAGGAAACCTCATATATAGGAGTAACCAAGAGAACATTATTCCAAAAAATAAATGAACACAAGAGGGTCATAGCTAAAGCAAAACTAATCACAATGTTGGCCACAGAGTTGTACAGCAAAGATTTAAAAATAAAATGGGATGAAGTGAAAATCATAAGACAAATTAATACACAAACTCAAGCTTTAATAGTGGAATTAATAAAAATACTAAGAAGAAAAAAAAAAGGAAAATATTATGAATAAAAAACTGACATTCGAATCTCCCCTCCCATGGAGATATGCAATACAACAAGCATAAATAAGACTGTCATGAACTATATAGTATGGCACCCCATAAGACTTCAGATATTTTATTTATTTATTGTGTAATAATTTGAACCAGTCGAATTTTATGTAATTTTTTATAATCTTGATTAATGGTTAAATAATTACAATGTTTTTTGTTTTCTTTGTCATATCTGTAACCATAGTAACACCCATTAGTTCTACTTTAAACATTTAAAAAGTTTGTTCTATTACTTGTAGTTTTGTAGCCTGATGATGGCATAGTGCTAATAGTGTTTAATCTTTAAAAATTCATATTTTTTAACTGTGTATATTATAACTAATAAAAAACTGACATTAAAAATTGTTAATTCAAAATAAATTATAATTACACATGAAAGTTTATTTAAAAAGTCTCCATATATGAATTAAGTTAGGATTGATCAAATCAAAATTTGAAATTAAATAACGATTATATTAATTTATATAAGGAATGAACAGTTTGAATTATATAATATTGGGATCCATCAAAGAGTCAAAGCTGCTGCAAATGATCAAAACAAATTATTATTAATAACACTATGTAAAAAGGTTCCAATTTCAAACACACTTAAATTTCAAAAAAATACAAAGTCAAATAATGGGAAGGATTGATTATGATTGATTCATTGATCATAACTATCATAATTTGTTTAAATTATAATACAAATAAAATTCCACTATATCTTTAAGGAAATGCAAAAATTATTTATAAATCTAAACAACATTAAAATATCTGACTTAATATTTTGATACTGTTCGTAAATAGTGTGGAATATTGAACACATTTTATCTTCTCATTAAGAAAATTAAAATATATAATAGCTGACTCATAATACATATTATTAATATTACAAGAATACAAGATCACTATTGAAGTTGTCATTTGCTATACCTACTGATAGCTATAGCAAATGACAACTTTCACCAATTTTATCATTTACAATAACCAAATCTGCATTAACAACAATTGACAAACTTTATTTGATGTTTTGTTTTTGGTAACATGGCCTTTAGACATGGCAATGCATTTAAATGCATAATGAAACCAAATGAAAGTTTTAGAAAGTCATGTCAAAAAAAGACAATTGTAGAAACTTTTTCACAAATAACTCCACTGTTATAAAATACAGTAATTAAATATAATATTCAAAATCTCAAAACTACAATACATAATTTTGAGATGATAGATCTAACTTTGAATGCAGCTAAGATCAGTAGAATGATATCTACCGTCTACATACGTAACAAATGAATTTGCAATAATGAAAAGAATAAAGCTAAACTTTCTTTGATTCATTTTTTGAAAAATTATCAAATTTGTCTTAAGTTATAATTCTGTATTTTTTACTATAAGTTTAATATATTTATTTATTAACTAAACTTTTTTAAAATAAGGTATCTGAACTTATTGACCAATGGATATATTTTCATGCTCAATATCTGATTTTAGACATTTTTTTATAACATTTTTATTATTTATAAGCAATTAATCTCAGCCACCTGGTGACTATTCTACAATACTTTTCTTCATATATGTCTTTTTAATAATTTCTATTTTATTATTTAAGAAAAAAGTTTTAGAACTGCTTTATTTTTTTATAACAAAAATAGTTTGAAATCAATATTGTTCTAATGTTGAATTTATTTTCTTTTTGTAATTTATATTTTATCAGATTGAATACACATGACATTATGTTAGTCAGATTTGATATTTATTTTTAACCAACCAACCATAGAATTTCATGTTTGTTTTGGTTTATATTTTATGCCAAATCATTTAAAAATGGAGGAGCCTGAATTATTTTATTTATTATTATTTATTGGATGTAAACTTTTTCATTTACATTTGATAAATTTAAAGTATTTCTTTGAAATTAACTTTATGCTGCTTTATTTAACTTTCTAGCTTAAGCCATTTAAAAATGATAACCATTTAAACTTCTGAGATACTCTCTTAATATGTTCTTAACAAAAACTATTATGTGGCCACCAATATTGGCAAAAGAAGTTGCTGATGGCTGCACTGATCTGAAACTTAATAAAATTTCAGATCAGTGCAGTGATAAAGTTTCTGGATGGCTGTATGATAAAATATTTGTTTGTCATTGAAGGACTGAATTCAATTGCAGTTCTCATATCTCCATATTTTCCAGGGGCCTGTTCAGGCTCAACCAATTAAAATTTATTTTCAACTTTCTGATTAATCAATCATGGATTTCACCATTCCATAGTGGGTTTTGAAATGACCATTGCATAGATATCAGTAATTGTAATTGAATAACTTAATATACTTTTCATGTGACAAATGCTGTTGTTATTTTTTATTATAATAGATAGAAATAAAAAATTTTTATTAATTCATTTAATTTTTATTTGAAAAAAATTACATTAACAAAGTAGTAACATTTTGAATTAAAAGTAATACAAATGTATATATCAATAATTAGCAATGATGATGAATAGAAGACATATATATAAGATATTGACATGAAAATGAAGAAATAGAAGCACAATACAAAGATATCAATTCAGCATAATTTACAATCATCAAGGATGACTTCAATGAAAAATTTCACACAAGCCAGCAGAACAAATAAGATATATTTTCTCACACATTTCACTGCATGGGAAAATATACTTCAGTACACAGAATAAGAAAGGTATTAGACTAATATAATTTGCAACATGTAGTAATCTAAGAATATTGACACTTTCTTCAACAGGAAAAAACAATAAAAACGGATGCAGATCAGCTCCAATAGATAAAAAAAGAACAAATCAGCTTCATTCTCACAAACAAGAACTCTATAACAAAAGATGTTTCAAAATTCAGCCAATTCAACATCAATAGCAACTACCAACTATTAATTAGTGTCAAAAAAGCTGGAGATCCAATGGGAAAGAAGACAATTAATATAACAGAGAACAAAATATTAACAAAGGACAAGAAAGAATACAGTATAAAGTTTCAGAACAGATTCCAAGCACCCAACAGAAGAAGAAAATAATTTGCAAAAAGCATACAGCAAGACAATGATATTCATCAGAGAGAATGCAGAAAAGACTGCAAGAAATCTACCAAGTAATCTTATTAACAAAATATCCAATAACATAAAAGCATTGATTAAAAATGAGAAGGAAGATAAAGACCAATTCCAGTGAATAGAATATAAAGAAATGTGCAAAGTAATATGAAAAAAAAATTAGAAGATTCAGAGAGAAAACAAAAGCATTCATTCAAACTTCTATTAAGAATAGCAAAAGCCTCTGATAAGCAATTATAATGACTAATAAATAACAAATAACTGCAATCAAGCATGTACAGCTCTAGAAGATTTTTTGTAAAACTATAACATTATAAAATCTTATAGATTAATCTATTTAATCTAATTAATCTATTTTCATTCACATTATGATTAACTTTGATGTTAATTGCTATTTTAAATTTTAAAATAAAAATGAAAATTAAATATTATAGTATACCATGAATAGTAATGTGAGCTTTCTGAGAATAAACTGAACCAAATTTATTAGATATTACACATTGATATTGCCCTTCATCTTTATTATCACTGAATCGGATATGTAAAAGACTTGCATAATCAATAATTGAACCTTTTCCTGCTGTAGCAAAATTTTCTATTTCTGCATCTAATAAAAGCTGTAAAATAAGATTTATTATTTTCATTTCATAATGTAATATTGTGGAATTTTTATATTATAATCTTAACTTTATTAACACATTAATAATCATACAGAAAATATTAATCCTAACACAACAACAAATACTACATTGGGGTTACTGTACTAGGGGTACAGTAGCCCTAATTAATTGAAATCAGACCTCAGGCTGGATAAAAAAATGTCTGGATAATCCAAAAACATATATAAAATACCATTTATTGGTTGTAAATTAAATGAAAATATATATGCTTTAAATAAATATTTATTTAAATAAAAAAATTGGTAATCTTTTTTTGATTTTTTAATTTCAATTCAATTTTGATGCAAAATCATTCTGTTTCTCATATGAATTATATTGCTGTTCGATATAACTTATCACAATTTTAAGTACCTTCTGTCCTTCCAAACTGTTTATTCTTTTTCATTCCTCTCACAGCTGGACAAAATTCATAACAAAAATGTGTCAGTTAAAGTGAGACCAGATATGAGGGAATCTATTATAATTTTAATATATTAAATAATTTAAAACCAAATTTATTGTAGAATTAAATTATTTGAAGAAAGAATATTCAATGAATATGTAAATAATTCTAAGAATTTGCATAATTCATGAAATTGTATGATTGATTATTTTTTCAGCTTCTAAATTTTCTATTAAAAACTGTAAACCACTATCTTCATAAAGCATAAATAATAAATGTAGCATTGAGGCAAGTGTATGTTTAAAAAGAAAAATAATAACTATAAAAATGCAAAAAGCATTTTTTTTTTAATAACCCTCTTCAGTCTTCATACAAAAATATTTGAAAGAATAGCATTCCTTAGAATATTTCTTTGGAATCATTAAGTTTAAACTACAAAGATTAACAGATAATTTTAAATGTACAAAATAATTATATATACTGCAGTAATTATATAACATTAAATATTTAAATAAATATATAATCAATTTCTATTAAAAATAATTGATTTTAATTAATAAAATTAATGCAGTTCTGTTTCTAGAAATCATTTTCATGTGCTATTGATTTCACTGGGATCTATTTTGTTGACTGGCATAAAAAACTTTTCTTTTTAAACCATACACCTATCTCAGTGCTATATTTTTTATTTATTCAAAATTTTCTCTTACTCAAATATTCAACCTATTTTTTGTGAACAATTTTCAAGAGATTTTTTGAAAATTATTTTTTTGCAAATTGCAAGTTTTAAATATTAAAATTTTTACAAAGAAAGAAAAGATGTACTGAAATGGTCATAAATGATTATGGTTTATGGAAATAAATGGCAGTAAATTGGTCATTTATTCTAAAAAATAAATTGGATCTATAATCATGAATTCAAAGATGGTTTAATATTTTAAAAATGTAGCCTGAACTATTTTTTCTTTCAAATAAATAAATAAATCAATTCCTTTTTTAACAAAGCTATTCGTTCTTTTTAAACTATTTATAAGATGAAAGTCTGTAAAATGAAATTCTTATTAATTTAAATTTAAAAATTTCTGATTAGTTTTTGAATCCCAGAATGTCATCAACATTTTACCATAAAACTTAAAATATTTAAAAAATTAAGATAGATTTCTTGGAGAGACTGTGAGTCCAAATATTTTTTTATGGCTGATTTTAATGCTTTGCAACATATAATGAATGCATTAGGAAGGACCTAGTGATTTAGGAAAATTCTAATTTTTTCAAATTTAAAAAAAAATTTTTTTCAATCCAATTCACAATCCGATGAAATCCCTGCTGGGTTAAGAACAGAAATTCCCTCTGTTTTCCTTTATTTTATTTACAATTTTAATTTCTTGAAATTTATTGATTTCTGAGGTCTTAGAGAATTTTAGGAAATCATACCTTAGATTAAAGCAAATTTCAAATCAGTAAGATTCAAATTATTGATTGTATTGTATAAATATATCAATTTAAAGATTTTTTAGTAAAAATTACACATTTATCTTAATAAATTAATATAACAGTTTATCTATTTAAATATTTATCTATCTAATTAATTAAATTAATAGATAATAAAAATTAATAGATGTATATTAACCTTATCATTTTTTCTCCACTGAAATGTTGTTTTAGAATCACTGCTACTTGCTGCTTTGCATACAAGTGTTATATTGTCATCTTTCAAAGCCACTTGAGTTTGAGGATGTTGAGTAATATATGGTTTAGGAAAATCATCTATAAAAAAAAATAATTTACTATAAAATATGTTGCTTATTAAAAATATTATAACAATTTAGAAATATATCAATATAAACTTTAAAAATTTATCAATAGAATATTGTGTTAACCTGCTGCAAGCCAGCAATTATTGAAATTAATCATAATTAATATGCAAAAAATTAAAATGATCATATCTCACATAATTTTCATTGAAATGTTTACAATTTATTACATTTTTTATTCTCTTTCTAGCAATGTAAGTAGTTTTTTGAATTTTATTTTTTTCCAAAGTTTTCATTCTGTATATGAGATCACCAACTATGATTATTTTTATATGAAAATTTAGTCATCCAATGAAATAATTGCTATCTTTGGATATTGACTGGTCTTCTGAATAAAAAAACCCATAAACAAAAAAATCAGATCATATTTTCAAAAAATATCGATAAAAACCAATTAGTATGCAAATTTTAAATAATAAATATTAATTACGATATGTCGTGTAATTATTTCAATATTTATATAAATTTATTGAAATATTACCAATATTATAAATAATTTATATTTATTGATATGTTTTCCTTAATTTCAATAATTTTTTATTTAATATTTTATAAATTTTCAAATTTATATTAAAAAGCCTATTGTAAACAAATCAAAAATAAAAATTGAGAGTTCTCTTTCATACATAATTAGCTATAATAATGTCTCCTTCATACATAAATAGCTACAGTATTCTTTACTTTGCTCTAGTTGGACCCTTGATGGTTGACTCTCACATTACTCTCCATAACATTTTCCAGATGATATTAAGCATGACAGGAAAAGTACAGGAAAGAATTGGTAGCAATAAAACAATAAACGTGTCATGTCCCTTCTAATGGTAAATCTTTGTTTACATTAGTATTTTCTCTCTTTTTGGCAAAAATATAGGAAAAATGAAGTAAAAAATCAATGATTAATAAAAAGTATTGCTTATTTTAATAGAATTAAGCAAAATTTTGGCATTATCTATAATATTTTTTTAAATTTTATAATTCATCATATTAAAAATAAATTTTTGCAAAAAATTTCAGTAACTTTATTTCAACATATAATTGGAACAACATGAACAGAATAATCTAGAATACAGAGAAAGAATGGGAGAAAAAAAAATGAATTTTCCAAAAAATATTCAATTAAATAATTTTTGTAAAAACCATTTAAAATAAGAAATTTCAGCGAGAAAATATGTAGGAACCAGAATGCTCTTTTTTCAAAAACACTAAACACAACTGTAATAAACTGATTAAGACTCATGAAATTGCAGCTGTAAAATTCCATTGTTTATTCTCACAAGGTGCAGCAACACTCAGCACAGAAGAAGTTAATAAAGATTAATAATTGATGATGATAATTTTGAATGAAACATAATATTATCATTCACATTGCTATTTTAAAGAATTTTAAATTATTAACTTAATTTTTGCACTCAATTAAAATAACATAAATATATGAAACTAATAATAATATTCTTTAATCATAAAATATTAAAATTTTATAAAAACATAAGTAACACAAAATTTAGTTTTTATAAAAATAACAAATGTTATATCAAAGGAAGTTCCAAATTAATGATAAAGTCAGGAAATATTTATTTCCATAAATCAATTTTCTTAGATATAAATTTAAACCTATTTATGAAAACTGATTTATGCAAATTAATATTTCCTGATTTTTCCATTTTGTACATTTAATTTAATACATAATGCATAAAGCCAATTCAAAAGAGAATTTTAATTTAGCAATACTCTTATTTTATAATATAGTTTGATTTAAATTATGTTTTAAAGTAAATAAAAAAATTTATTGCTAATTCACATTATTTAATTAATAATAATAATAATAATAATAATAATAATAATAATAATAATAATAATTCCTAGTAATAATTTTAGTTCAGTTTAAAATATTTATAATATTTTATAATATTATATTCATTTATAATATTTTATAAATTCAAATTTCTATTATATTTTAACTAAAAAAAAATATTAAATATACTAACCACAAGTAAAATTTTCAGGATTGACATCAAGAACACTTTTATTTTTTAACCATTCTGGATGACTACATTTAGCAATAACAGACTGATGAAATTCAAATAATTTCAACCATTCAGGAAACCATTGCAATGAACAATCACATAATAGATTACTACTATTGAAATGCCTATAATAAAAAAATTTTTTAAATATTTAAATGATTTAGAACTGAATATTTTTTTAGAAAAGACAACAAATTTTCAACACAGGGGTCCCAACTTATGATGGTGATTATTTATGACAAAAATTCATATTTATGATGGCTGCCATCAATAATTTTACAATAATGACTGCCAATCAATCAGATGGCCAAGTTGCTGCCAGGATGGTAAAGTATATTTCCACCATGCAGTACCATATTTAATTTCAGGTCTCATACTTCTAGATTTTTTAGGTATCCACACTCAACCCATTCAGCCCAATTCTAAATGAATGGAATTCAGATTCCATATTTCTGAAAAATTTTTGATGGATCTGGTTCTGGCATTGATTCATCTAATGTAGTCTTACTGACTATACCATGGATGTGAGTAGTTCACAGTTGGGTTTAGAATGAATACTATTATAAAATAATCAACCAATAATTGGGAAATGGCATTAAAAAATAATTGATTATTTTTGCTAGAAACTTGGTTAGATTAGTTTGAATTAGGCCTTTAATGATAACATTATTTTTGGTAGCAACCATTTTTAGAGCCCACTTTTACTGTCCAAATCTATGGTAGGATCAACAAGAAGGATGGAGTTCAATAAACTTGATTGGGCTTGGACTCTTCTCAAAAACATATGTTAAATCTGGAATTGAACTCCATCCTAATTCTTCAAGGTAGTAAATAACTGCTTTACCATGCACCCAATGTTAGAAGCTTGAACATAACTTAAAAAAAAGGGAAGGAACAGGAAAATAACTTAAGCATTTTATCTTTGTTTTTACATTATGTTTTCTTTAGTTTTACACATATAAAGTTCTGGTAGGCACAAAATATATTTTAATTTCCTCATTTTAAAGAATAAACAGCAATTATTCAACATTATTCAATTCTATATGTTACTACTTTTAAAAAGATACTGAATATTCTGAGTTCTAATGGATGGAGAATGTAACCTCTATTTATAATATTATGCCTATGGAAAATTGTGTTTTGAATTATGATAGATTTGAATTATGATCAAAATTTTTGAATGCAATCCCATTATAAGTCAAGGACCTCTGTAATAGATTATAAAGCATTCCTTGAATACAAAACATTTTTATTAAATCACCTAAATACACTGTTCCAGGTTTAATATATTAATATACTTGTCTATCAAAAATGGCAAGATAAATAAAATATATTTATTTAATAATACAAGTGATATTAACTTATCACTATCTATTGAGAAATATGCAACTATGCATATTAAATTAAATTTTTAAATTTTGTTATTTATAAAATAATATTAATATTTAATAATATAATTCATATTATATTATTAAACTTTCTAATTCTAATTTAATTATTCTAATATATAAACCTATTATAGCAATTATGATTGGTTTTATGGTAAAATAATACGGATAATACTATGAAAAAATAGATCTGCAACTAGTAAAACTTTATAACTATATTATCTAAAATCTTTCATAAAATCATAAATTATAAAAAAAAATTTTATTCTTTTAAAATTTAAAGATTATATACCAATTGAAAAATATATATAAACATATTGTGACATTAAATTAGTATGAATGAATAAGAGATATCACTAACCAAAAAACTGTTTTTGATAATTTTGATCAAAATCTGATTTTCCTAACAAAACTGATTTTAACCATTATATTTATGTCATTAATATCTTTAAAATATTCATTGATTTACAAATTTCATTTATTTATCATTTTTTTCTTTAGTATTATATATAAAATACTGAAAGATATCTGTTATATTTTATATTCTTTCTAATTACAATAAAAATCAAATACTTCAGTTTTTGTTGATGCAATAAAATGAAATTCAACATCTTGAGCTTGATATTCAACTGTAAGTTTAAATTTTCATCCAATTCAATCCAAATCAAATTTGTCATTTTAAATTAACTTAAATTGGCATAAAAAATATAAAATTATAAATGCTAGCTCTCTATACTTGTTCAATTTATTCTCTAATATCTTGAATTATTTTACTTATTCATTTGAAATCATAATTATTATTAATAATAATAATCAGTTAATAATCTAAACTATTTTACTAACTAAATTCTTTTCTCATTTATTGGAAAGAATCAGCATATTAATTGTATCAATTAATTTTAGAAATATTAATATAAATAAAATTTTAAAAATTATGTTTTTAATAAAGGAAAAGCTTATAAACATATTTTCTACATATTAAAAACTGATATACAAAGTCTTTCATTATTAAAAAATTCAAATGAATTTATTTTTAAATGAAGAGTCCATGAATTTCTTTGGATGAATTTATGAATTTTTAGATAAATTTAACATTAATATAATATGAACCTTTTAGAGGAATTTTATTTATATACATAAAAGAATTGAAATATCTGCCATAAAAAATATATAAAAAAATAATTTGCTTTATAAATATGACATATTTATATATTTTTTATAGCAATTTAAAGATTTAATCACCAGCTTTCCTTAAAATTTTTTACAGATAATTTTTATAGAAAAAATTTTACAAATTCAAACATATTACACAAATTTTAAATTTAGGATTAATTATCTTTCAGATTTCTATAATACAATTATTATTTATACAATAGAATAATTACATAAAAATTTGTTATTTCTTAAATAATAAGATTTCATTTTTATCAATATAGCATTACTTACAGATGCTGCAGTCGTTTTAGTTCAGAAAATGCACCTTCCTGAATAGAAGTTATTGGATTATAAGTAAGATCTAAAGTTAGAAGACGTGGGAGACCTACAAATGCCTTCTTTGCAACTGATTTTATATGATTATGAGATAAATTAAGATCCTTTAATTTTTCCATACCAGCAAATGCACCATTAGTATCTTCAATAGTCCAAGAAATTTCATTATTATTTAATTCACTGTAAATTAAATTATTATTATTATTATTATTATTGTTGTTGTTGTTGTTGTTGTTGTAGTAAAACATAAAAAAACAATATAATTATAAGTTATCAGAAAAAATAAAAATACAATATGTATCAAATATTCTAAAGCTTATTTTTAGCTAACTTTAGAATTTTAAAATAAATTACTGAAACTTCCCAACTTACACTAGTGAACTGTTTTGTGAAATCTTAGAAAGTCAAAATATACATATGTCAAAGCATATCTTAAACAGTACTAGTGTATCACAAAGAAATAACAATGAAAATAGTTATGTTAAAGAATAAGCACATAAGTCAGCTATATGGTAAAGCATCTGCTTACAATTTTGGACTGAATTCCTTCAAAGTTCCACATTTCCAGTTTTTCAGGAGAGATTTGGGCTCATTCATTAAATAAAACTAATCTAATAAGCACATAAATACATGCATATATGATAAATGATAAAATTAGAGGGAAAAAAATGCATGAAAATATGTTTCATGGCAATGTATTTTCACATATTTTTTGTATTTTTGTGTTACTATGTAGCTATCCTCTATGGAGAAAAATCTACTTCAATCAGTAGATTTTTCTCCAAAGTCAGAGGATAGCAACATAAATATGGTTCTATGTATGTAGGATCAAATGAAATAGTCTTTGACTTACTATCTGTATTTCATTGATACAAAATGTTTCCATAATAAAAACTTATAAATAAGACATTTCAAATTTTATTCCTAATTTTTTTAACTATTTTATACATTATTATATTGTCAATTGTGGAGGCAATTTCTGTCTCCAATTAAAAATTAATATTTATTAGTTTTCCAACATCCACAAAAACAGTTCTTATTTGGTTGCAGATAAAATTATATTATTATTGTTCAAAATAAAGAGACTATATACTTAATAATAAAATATAACATGTTATGATGAGATTATTTGTGAATTTTTAAAATTACATCATAATGTAATTTTAAAAAATTCAAACTTCTATGTAATTTTTTAAAATATTTTATGATTCTGATATATGTGCTAAAAAATTTTTGCTGTTTAGAATCTATTAATATTTGCTTAATTAACAAACTACGATAATACTTCTAAAATATTGATTAAATGATATTATATGATGATTTTCCAATTTTCAGTATTAAATTTTTCCTATTACTTTTGAAAAAATTTATAAAAATCAAAATTCTGTTTCTAAATGGTATTAGTTATTTCAAAACTATAATAATTATAATAGTTGGCAGTCTATGAACAGCAGTAAATGGACATTTCTTCCTGATTAATATGAAACACTTAAATAAGTATAATATTATATACAATTCTAGTTAGGCTTGGACAGCATATTCAAAGTGTTAAAATACTGTAAAAAAGATTTTGCTTTTTAGAAATAATCCTTCCTTTGTTTTAGGAAAATATCATCAACATCACACCAATATCCTCAAGAGAGGAGTGGGCAGTATTCAAACAAGAAAAAATGAAGGAAAAAAATCAGCATATTACTGATTAAATGATGCCATACATCTCTATCTATACACATTACACCAGCTTTACAAAATCATTACATAAATATATACATATATATATATATATTTATTTATTGTAATGTATTCTCAAAGCTGATATTATTTATACATTTATAGTCGAACCTCGATAACTCAAACCTCTATTACTGGAATTTTCGATAAGTCGAAATTATTTTAACATTCCTTGACAATTCGAGTTATCGAGGTTCGACTGTACTATAGTAGACAGTACTATACAGTACAGTCTACTATAGTACAGTACTGTACTTAGACTGTACTATAGTAGACTGTACTGTATTAATACAGTAGATTCTCAATTTTACAAATTCATATGGATCCATAATAAAGTTCATAAACTTGAAAGTTTGTGAATGGGAATGGCATTAAAAAAAAATCAAAAAAATGCAATTTGCAGTCACTTTTAATTGTTAGAGATTCCAAAAAATCACTAATTTTTGTTTTTTACATAATAAGACTTCAATAGATATATGATTCCATACAGATTATGCTGGCAAGCATCTCAGAATTGTTTTCTGCTTCAAAAAATGATGCAGTCCTGACAGCCATTTTGTGACTTTCTTGACTATAGGTCTTGGGATGACCTCAGTGCATTCTTCTTCCTTATCAGATTATCTGCATTCACATTCAACACTTGATTAATAATTTCATCATTGGATATTTCTTTGTGCAAAGTTGTACATTTTCATTTACATTCAGAAAGTTCTGAAAAGTCACATCTTAAAGAACTTGAGGGTTTCTCTGACAAAGTTCCTGCATCAAAGTTCCCTCTGACTGGGATCAGAATAACTCTTGGAGATTTCTTATACTGCAACTGATTTATCTATAATAAATTCTGCATGTTGAAATGAATTAGCAATCATTACTTGGGAGATGTCAATCAATGCATCAATTGACAGATGCATTGCATTGAGTACTTCAATCTCATAACATTTTTCAAGTTCCAGGTTCAGAACAACCTTTTTCAAAAGCATTCATCTTTATTTTTGTTTGAAGCAATGAATGAAACCCAGATCCATGGGCTACAAAACCAAAGTAATGTTTAATAGAAGGAACTCAGTCTGGATTTTCTGAAACTCAACAATTTCAATATGAGCAGTGTAGTTATCCATTACAAGGAGAATTGGAGAATTTTTTGTTTCTTTTCCAAAAAATGTTGATCCAACTTTCTCAACCAGTTTTCCTAAATCTCATCAGTCATCCATGGTTTTTTGTTTGTATAGTACATCACAGAGGAGTTTTTTACATTCTTAAAGCATCTTGCACTTTTTATATTTTCCAATAAATAAAACTGGGAATTTCTCTGAACCAGTCATGTTGGCTCCAAATAATATTGTAATTCTTTGTTTAGTTTTTTTCTGTCGCTGCATGTATTACTTTTAAAAACCAATGTTTTGTCTGGTAGAACTTTGACAAACAAAACACTCTCATCTGCATTAAAACAACTTCTGGTGAATATTCAGGAAATAGAGACGCTAGCCTTTCTTCTTTCTGTTCATTAGTGATAAACATATCTATCACTGCAGCAAACTTTGTGAAAACTCAGGCCATCCTGCAATGTAAACTTTTGCATCCAGCATATATCTAGACCTATGTATCCAATAATTTTCAGGCAAAAACAAATTCCTTTATCACAATTCCTCTCCTCTCCTCTCCCTCAATACCTACCAAATATATTGTTAACTTCAGTTGTGAAGATAAATTCCTCTCTTCCTTCCTTACCAACTTGAGAATTTTGAAGTCCAACCAATTTGGGAAAATTCTACTCTCCTTCATTCAAATTTTTAGCTCCAAAGGAAAAGAAAGTAAGGAAACTGAGTTCATAAAAAAGAGAGAATGTGTAATTTTAGTTAATAAATTGAAACAAACATTAACATTAGTTCTATAGAATATTTTTTGGGATAAATTTAACAGACTGTAAAGGCATGTAATTCGTAAAGTGGAGGTTTATAAAAATGTGAGTCCATTGTATATTATTTATATTAATTTTTTTATTTAAATACTAATATATTTATTTATATTTACTATTTTATTTTTATACAGATATATAAATAGTAAAATTAATTAGTAAAATATGTACAAGTAGTCCTCAACTTATGATGGGGTTTGGTTTGAATGCTGAGGTGATAAGTTGGAATAGTTGGAAATTGTAAATGTTCAAAATTTATGAATTACCCACTATTAATATTTATTATTCTATTCCATTTTATCATAATAAATTTAAAAAACAAAAAAAAAACAGACATTAAAAAAATGCTTTCCATATATTAGACTATAGCTCATGGACTTAAACCCATGTTAATTGCATTGACCAATTGTAGAATTTTTGATTATGTCATTATCATAAGTATGCGTGGTCGTAAATTGAGGACTAATGTATTCAAACATATTCAAATATTGTTTACTTGAAGTAAGGGCAAAGATTATTCCTACAGTAAAAGTCATATGCTTAGGTGATCTTTTTAATGTTTCTGTTTTAATTTCCAAAAAAATTATCTGTAATTAATGACAAAATAATACTTATTTTATATTTTAATGTCTTATTTTAATAGAGACATGAGAAGATTGTACAAAATTCATTCCTTTTATTTCAAATTTAAATAATTTTAGTATCTTGGGCAGCACCATGTTATGGGATAGGATAACATCATTGAAATATAAAAAAACATCTTTCTTCATTAATATACTTAATGGTTCACCAGCATAGCAACTGATATGTAACATACAAAATGATGCTGTTCTGTCATCCTGAATTAAACAAAGTAATTTTTCAAAGATTTATGATAATCAAATAACACTATTTATTAAATTTAGGAAATAAATATTGAAAACATTTAAAATAATTTTTGATATTTTCTAATTGTTACTTAATGTCTTCTTGTATTTATATATGTAAAACTTCTTTCATAAGGAACAAATGTTAGCAGGCCAAATAAAATCTTATGGCCTGGATAAAATCTTGAGGGCTAGATAAGGCTTGCAGGCTATAGTTTGGGGATACTGTTATAATTTATTAATAATGTTTTTAGACAATCTGGAATATTGTCAGTCTCTCTATTTTCTGCTATTAGCAACTCAACTATAGATTAGAAATAAATATTGTTATTAAGAAAAAGTTAACTTTTATTTGCTGATACATATTATTACCATAGTTTTCATTCATTATGTTTTGATAAATCCATTATAGATTTTTTTGTCCTACAATGGATTTATCAAAACATAACACCATTGTAAATAGCAGAACACCTGCATTTGTGTAAATTAAAATTTTTGCAAAATAATCTTTTAAGCATGAATATATTCAGTGAATTTTCATTTTTAAAAATGGAAAAAATATATATATTTTTTAAATATTATAATAATTAAGAAGGAAAACTTTATCACAAATTTAAAAATGAAATATAAAACAAATAAATAAACACATTAAATTAATTCAAAATAAATACATTAAAATTTATCAATACTCACAGAATATGAAGGGAATTCAAAGACCGAAAAGATCCTTCTTCAATATATAATATAAAATTATGAGAAAGATATAATTTTCTTAATGAATTCAAATTCTTCAACATTTCTTTATTAATAGTTTTCAGTTCATTATATCTAAGATCTCTGATATTGGAAAGAAAATTTATTATTATAAAAATTTTTATGAAATATTAATATATACATAAAAATAATATATTTTTAAATATTTACAATTCTTGAAGTTGTTTGCAAAATTCCCAACCAAAATCATCTATTTCTGATATTGGATTGTAACTCAATGATCTAAATAATATTATAAAAAATTCGAAATTCAGTTTTCATATATTTAAATTATTTGAATTTATGTAAAACTTGAAATACTTACAAGTGCCGCAATGATGATAAACCATAAAGCCATCCTTTTGCCACTCTTGTGATGTTGTTATGATCTATATGTCTAAAATATAAAAATAAATATATATTATTATTATTTTAAACTAATATATATCGTTTATATTTCAAACAGGCTTTCAATATTAATTCATTCTATATCTAGATTAAAAATAAATGTAATCAAATATTCCTCTTATATTCTGTCTGCCTTTTTTTTCCATGAAAAAAATCCAACAAATATAAACTCTAAATGTAAAAATTTATTTTTAAAATGTTTTCAGTTTTCAATGTTTTCAACTTATCAATGTTTTCAAATTATCAGTACAACTTACAATATTATTAGCTACAATTATATTCTAGAATTTTAAAAAAATCATATATACATAATTAGATTATGAGTCATTATAGATATTGTATATATTATTATTATAAGTAGATTACCAATTTAGAATCATATTCTGTAATTTTCCATTTTAAATTAACAGTTTATTTTTATTTTTAATATTAATTTTTTATAGGGTTATGTTAAAACACTTTTTATACATATATAATTCTTAGTAACAATGTTTTTCATATATCATTCCCATGATATGGTCAGCACTCCTGGAACATTTCATTTATTACATTGTGTTTCATTCTTCTCTTGGAAACTTCTAATGCCTTTGCTATCATTTCCTGATTATTTTCTTCTTAGTCTTAGTCTATTCTATTCTACAGTCAAATAATGCTCATAACTTCTTGTTGAAAAATACAGTTGTTTCCCTCCAGATGATATATCTGCCTAGTGTTCCTTTAATCTCATTCTTAAATTTCTCCCTTTGTCTTTTCAATGTACTCTTCTTATTTATTTAAAACATTTTTTTTATATATATATAGTATATATATATAACAATGTTAAGAAATAATACAGATAGGTATGAGAAAATGCCCAACTTTCACATTTTCTCATACTTATCTGTATTATTTCTCAAGTTTCTCAAGATACAAAAACTATCAATTGTCTTATGTATACTGTTTTTTTCTTTGGTCTCTTTTGAATTTTCCTATTCAGAGTTGGATTATATTTTGTACAGGTTATACTTATATAATTTTACCATTTTAAGTATGAGTTGTAGACCCTGAAGCTTCACAACTTTTATTCTGCATATTTTTAAATACTTTTTTCTACAGATTTTATTCATCATACAAAGCATGTACCCATGCTTATAGCCTTGTTCTATTATAATATTGTACTTAGATATTTTATCTTTGTTTTTAAGCAGTGGGTGTGGATTCATCTAATCAAAACCCTAAAGGCTGATGTATTGTATACTATAGGATCTTCAGACTATGCTGGTATCATTATTGGATATAAGTTCATTTTCCTGTACACTTTTATAATGTATTCTTCCCCTGTCTTATTTATTGAATATCAAGAAAATTGAAGTTTTCCATAGCTACTTATTCTACCTTTAACTTTATTTGTAGGGCCTCATCAATAAATTGCTGTACTTCATCCACTCTTTGTTCAAATCTTGAAGTTATACATATAGCATTTATAAAGCAGTGATATAATTTTTCATTTTTATATTGTCCAAGAATCTGTTGCTCCTATTACTTTATGACAAGTTTCACCATTATCCATCATTATCCAGTCATGAGGCCACCAATAGACAAACCACCTTTTGTCTGTCTCTAATTCTTCCTTTTAAAAATAAAATATGAATTATATGCAATTAAATGGCATATATCATTCAGCAATTTCATTTTATCACATAAATTGCTTATATGATTTAGCAGGAACATACACAAATAAGCATGCTGGAGATATTTTTATCAATAGGTATAAGCATAATCATAATCTGAGATATTTATCATTTCATCTGGTAACGATCCATTTTCCAGCAGTTTGTCAATAAATTCCTCACTCAATCTTATTGCCTTTATGTAATGCTTCAATTTGCTTTTAATTCATTATATTTATAAATATTTGTGTACATATACTAATATTATGTTTTGCTTGAATATACAGCCTGTTTTGAGCATTGATAATCCCTCAAAATGAAGTTAGAAAAATTTCTGCTCAAAAAACATCTGTTATGTATTTTCCATAAAAGAAGAGAAGAATGACTATAATTAGAATATTATAGGAAATTATGTATTAAATGCTCTAAATGATTTTTTTTTGGTTAATTATTATGTATTAAAATGACTTTTCAACAAAATTTAATTTAAGATATAATTTATTTTTGTATTCATAATAAAAAGTGATCATAAAAATTACAAACATATGTTTTAAATATCAGTATATTGAAAAATAAATTTTTCTGATTTAAGTTAACATAGCAACTCACTAAAAGAAAGATATTATCAATATAAAGTTCTTAAAAATCCTGAACAGCAAACAGGACATACATAACAATGACTAAATGAGGAAAAAAACTGAAGCAGTAAAAAAAAAAATGGATAGATATATTTTTAAGATTGAAAATTGATCATTTCTCATATCAGCTATTAGAGAAAAACCTGCAATAACAAAATTTAAATTTGATTTTCTTTATAATAGAAAGAAACAAAGCACAAATGTTCTCTTTATAATAATGATCATATATTGTGATTTTATCAAAAAATAATTTTTTATTAAGAATTAATATTTTAGGTATACTTTTTATTAACTATTTGCTATTATGAAAATAATTGCTGCATTTGTTGGCTTATAAGACATTGCAGCATTGTAGATACACCTTAATTTTGGAATGGTAAATTTAAGATAAAATTAAAAAGAATTTGTTAATACAATGGAAATTTAAAATTCAATAAAATAAAACTAAAAAAAAAAGCCAATAGAAAAAGTATAGGATTATTCGGTCTTCAAAAACAGCACTACAGCAAGTGCTGTTTTTGAAGACCGAGTTATGTATAAGCAAGTAGTTTCTTTTAGAACTTATAAGATTATTATTCTTATTATTTTAGTATTATTCAACTTCAGGTTCATTACTGACATGATCATCTTTATCTTCAACACAATGATAATCATCGATTAGAACTAAATGTATAACTGGAATTCATATATTACTCCAATAACAACTTGATAATTACTGAAGAGTGATTATCCCTTATAATAGTTGTTTTAACAATGTCAACTTCTTGGTCTTTGTATGTGTTGTATTATTATTTTGGCTTATAAGATGCAGAGCAATTTTTAAAAATATTTAAAAGAAGAAAAACTGCATTTTATAAGCTGACAAATATGCTATTATTTTTAATTTAATTACCATTTATTAATATTACAATATAAAGGGAAATTAAAAGATATGTATAAATTTTTATTTCATTAATACAATATTTTCATTTTAAAAATTCTTTTTCTTTTTTGTAACTATTAAACAGAATTATTTAAATCAAGAAATTAATATAAAATAATTTCTATTTGGATATAAAATCTTCATCTGGTTTGGGAACTTAATCTCTTCACTAATTTATTATTATATTTTATATTAATGATCTGAAGTCTAAATTACATATTAAAATTATAGTTATTTTAAATTATTAAATATTAAAATTTACATTTTTTATATTAATCATATTTTTAAAACACATTAAAATTCAATTTTTTAAATATATAAATAAATAAATAATACTTACAAGGATTTTATATTATTGAGACCCCAGAATGCACCATCAAATAACTGAATGATATTATTAGACTTCAATTTAAGAATTTCTAGTGAATTCAAACCATCAAATACAAGACCATCAATCTGTTGTAATTTGTTACGATTCAGATCTCTAGAAAAATAAGTTTATTTTTAATTTATATTCTATTGAATTATTAAATGATGATGAAAAAACAATCATAAAGAATAGTAAAAAGCAGTTTACAAAGTATCTTTACAAACACAAGAAATCCACAAAGCACTTTAAACAGGAAAATAATAAATTATTATTATTAAATCAATATAGACACTAATAATATCATACAATAACATTTTTGGTCTACTATGGCCCTCCTCAGCCACTTTTAATAAGACTTGTTAAAAGCAGTTGATTAGGGCATAGTAAGCTGAAAACCAAAAATTTCTGGAAATAGCTCCTTCAGGCATATGCTCCAGAATAAATTTATATAATATGAGGATCACGGGGATGCCAATATCATTTCATCAAGATATTGGCTGTATAATTTCTGTATGACATGTGGATCCAAGACACTGAGGTCCAGGACCAGAGATATTGACTTAGAAACTTATTTATAAATAAAAAAATAAACTTATTTATTTACAAGAATATAGCAATTAACAATTAATCCTACTTAAATCTAACTTAGCCTACATTACAAAGTTCATTTGAGTAGTAATACAATGCTTTGAGAGAGAGAGAAAGAGAGAAAGCGTGAGTTCCATGCCCTCCACATACCTGAGAGAGAGAGGTTACCGATGTTACGTCATGTCAATAATCCAACTTTGAAAGTTATCTGAAAGCTAATACTAAAAGTTAAAATGTTCAGAATGTCCATT
>WUQG02126567.1:0-24637 GCA_011317285.2 Androctonus mauritanicus | reverse complement strand
TTATTTCGTTATTAAAAGTGCATAGTTGCAAAATAATTCATTTTTATGTTTGGGCTACAAATATTTCAAACCCGCTATTTTTGGAGCACAACCTCGCTACTTTTTAATCTTCAGATCTGGCAACCAGCTAGCACGCAGTACGATGTGTATCGTCTGAGAGACAGTTACAAAATGTTTTCGTCGTTGCAATCCCAAAAAATGCCATTGTTCATTAAGTCCAAACAATGGTGGTTCGAATTCTAACAACTGATCAACATCAGTTGTTAGTATACATTTATGCGAACTTTGATAAGCAGTTCTCGATAATCAGTTCTCAACAATTATTTGTTATTGTTAAAGTTTAACATTATAAAATTAACAAAAATAATATAAAACTCATATCCTGGCTAAATAGCTACATGACCGCGGAAAACCGTATATTCCCTTCCCGTTCTCCCGCTGTTCCCTAGCTGGTCGTGCATTCTTTCCAAAAATCGGGACTTTTTTAAAACGCCGCGGGACACGGGACAAATTGTTAAAAATCAGGACTGTCCCGCCAAAAGCGGGATGTCTGGTCACCTTAATACACACACACACACACACACACACTCACACACAGTATATATATATATATATAATTTTAAAATAATTTTTCTTTTGTTATTTTTTTCTTATAAAAACAATTCAGTGTAAAAATTTATTTTCTTTGTTGCAATTTTTTTCACAAAAAATATCTGAAAAACCTTAAAAGTTACTGAATATGTAAGTTTCCTTTTTTTTTAATTTGGGTAAAATAACCTCGCCTCTTTTTAGTCACAGAATATGCAAAAAAAAGAGGAGGATAATAATATGACTGTACCCATACGACAACTTATATTTTCAAAAGGGTTCCACGAAAATGAAAATAAATTGATAGAGTTCCATAGTGCCAAAAAGTTTGAGAAACATAGTATTAGAGTATTTCAGATTATGTGAAAGAAATGGATTATGGGAAGAATTTTAAAACAATTATGAATTATTTATTTTGTATTTATAAAAAAAGTATTTTCAATATTTTAGAAAATAAAAAATATTTTAAAATTTCTTTTTATTAGGGAATATGACATTTTGATATTACATTTAAAATTAAATTTGAAATCTTTTTTCATTTCGTATTAATATACTATATTATTTAAATTGAAATAATTGTTATAGAAAATATTTTTACTTAAATCTTTAAAGATTTTGTGACATAAAATGTAATTGAATTTTTATATATAATATTATATTTATTATATTAGATAAATTGAAATTATAAGTCATTAGTCTTATGATGAATAGGAGATGAAATCAAAATAGCTTAAAAATAAACTGAAATTCATATTTCCATAAGAATTAATATTAAAATTTATTAAAGTCAATTCTAGTCCAATGCATTCAATAATAAAAGTTTTAACTCTTAATATATATAAATATATTATTATTTTTATTAAATAGAATATTATAACTTATGTAAAGTTATAAAAAATTATATTATGTATATTTGATATAGTTAACAAATGATTTATGGACAGTTTAGTAAAAGATGATAAATTAAATGAAATAAATTGTAAAATTTTTTAGTTCCAATAAAAAAAAATAATTATTCTTGATTTAACAGATTTTTTAAAAATTTCTCCATCACAGAATATATCAATCTAAAAATGTTTTAATCAGAGAGTTTCATAATCTACTTATGATTTTCGAATATTGAGATGCAATTAGATCAAGAGATCTGTTTCAAAAAAATTTTTCCTCCTAAGATGAAAAATTTTTTGTCAAAATAATGCACAGAACACTTGCAATTTTTATAAATTTTTTTAAGAATGTTCTAATACAAGGTAATCAAAATTGATTGATCATAAAATTATTCAAAATATAATATATTTTATCATTTAGAATTGTATAACCAAAATTAATTGGATTACTTAAATTTACTTAGAATGCTTACTTAAATTTTCTCTATGGGCAACCATAGAGAAAATTTAAGTAATTTAAGTAAATTTAAGTATGCTATATTATATATATAATTATTTCTGTGGGAAAAACAGTTGCAGTAATTTTATAGATGAATTATCAAAAAAATATTAATAATAATATCATCATCTTTATATCATATTGCCAATATTATTTTTAAATCGACCTAATCATTATCTTAATGATTTATAAATAAATTTGATTTGTATAATTGAGAATATATATGTAATTAATATTTTAATATATATTTAATATTTATTTCAATAATTAAATCATATTATTAGTCAAATACTACTTTAATCAAAAAGAAATATCAAATCAGTAAAAACAAATAAGTCAATTATACAATTAGTCAAAAAAATAAAAATTTCTTGTATATATATCATTATTTATAATATCCTAATAAACTGGAAACAACACATAATAATTATGCACTACATAATAAATGATATTTAAAAATAACAGAAATTTGATTGGATATCAATTAAGATAGTAAATAAAATTGAATATTATATTATTGCATATACCTTTCAAATTTTTTTTCCATTTTTTTCTATATAACTAATGTATCCTTTTATTTCTTCTCTGACCTATATTTTAACATGTATAGAAAGGATCTCTATTCCAAGGTTTATTCTTGATATAAAATTTAACCAGTTTTAATGAAAATAAAAAAATTCGTAATTGACAAGTCTTAAAATTTGATAGCAGGAATGGAGTTTTGCAAAACAATCCCAAATAAACACTAGAAATTGATATATCAAAAAATATTTGGAGATAAACATATAATTAAAAAAATGAATACATTTTGTTGCTTCTATTATATATTTGATATTTTTTTCATATTTCAAAAAAATGTATTTTATGTAATATCATTTCTTGTAAAATACTGAATTTAGGAAACTTGTATATGGCATATACTTGTAATTTGAAAGATATAGTTGAGAAAGATGGAGATATGATAATTACATAGAGTTTACTTTATTAATAGAAAACAAAAAGTATTAATGATGGCCAAATTAAGTTAAGTTAGTTATGCATTTTTATTGATCAGTTTAAAAATAATTTTTTATAATTAATTTCATAAAATTTTCTCCTGATGCATATCTTGTTTATCTTTAAAATGCAGATATTGCAGAAATAGAAGTTATATTTCAAATTATAAGTTGAGTAAGTTGAGCTATTAAATCAAATACTTAAAAATAATACTTAAATTTTTAATTATTACTTTGACTTTAGCAAGATGAATTTCTTTTGTTATATTTAGATGAATTACTTTATCTAATAGTTTTACAAACTAGTAGCTAAAGTAATTCATCTGATTTTTGGGGTATCCATTTTAATTTATATTTATTATATTAAAAATATGACTTTACTATTATCATCAAAAAATTTACAATTTTAAAAAATATTCATCAAAATAAATATTGAAACTAATAATATTCATATGATTTTTAAGCAAAAAAAAAAAAAATCTTACAATTATTAAGCTTATTTATCAATTTTACCATAAAATGCTTTTAATATTTTGAGAGAAAAGAATTTATATAATTATGTTAGAATATACTGTAATTGATGAATCTAAATTTTTGTTAATAAAAACAGTTACTCAATCAATAAAATTTTTAATGAGAAATGTGTGTTTTGATTTTAGTTATTTAATGCTTTCTGCAAGAATATGAACACAAAAAACAGAAAATCCAATTTTAATATCATTGTATTTTATATATATATATATAGATTTTGAAAACACTATATTTAACTTTTATCCTTAACAATATGGTATATAAGAATAATTTTTCATATATTATCTTTATTTCATTTAAAATACAAAATACTATACTATATAATTAAAAAAATATTAATAATAATACTTTTTGATCGTTTATAAAAAGATCAATAGATATTAAAAAAATATTAATAATATATATATATAAATGTGTGTATGTGTGTTTTTTTAAATTAAAAATATCGTCTTGATATAAATAAATCCCAAACTGTTTCTTGTAAATAAAAATAGATAGTTATATGTTAAATTGGAATTTCAAATTTTGAAATACATTTTTTCTATAATAAAACAATAACATTTAATCAGAAACGCTATAAACATTTTAAATATTAAACTCAAATTATTAAATGTGTAAATTAAACTCTTCCCGTGAAAATTATATAAATATATGCTATAAGTTAATTAATTAATTAATTTATTTAGATCAAAAACTTGTCTATAAATATTTTATTTAAAAACATTAAAATTATATATAGTATTTATTTTAAGCTTTAATGTTTCAAAATGATGATAGATAATATTTAAATAACAATAAACTTACCCAAAATATGACATTAAATCCAAAAATCAAATATTTCAAGCAACAACTAACTTCACTTTTATCTCTTCTATGTTTCCTTCCAGGCATTTCAAATCATAATATAATACTTATACACATGAGTACGAAATACTTATATAGAGAATCTATAAAATAATTTATAAAAAACATAAACTAAAATCAGACAATTAAGCCTCCTCTGAATGCCATTTTAATAAATAAACAATCCACATCTAAATTTACTTTCTGGTTGCTAGGAAACGTAAAAGCGCCATCTGCGTTTTTCAATTCCATTGCGAATTTTTTTTTCTATTCAAATTTTTCTTTTGAAATATCCAATAAAATTAGGATATTCACAGAATATTTATAATTCATTTTTAAATAATTAAAAAAGTATATGGATATTTTGAGCGAAAGATGCACTTAACGATTTTATTAAAATTATATTATGATAATTACGAATATAGTACATGTATTTATCATTTGACATACGTATATCAAAATTTGGTTTGTTATAACTTTTTATCATTTCATTTCATTAATTACTATAATAATTAATTGATTAAAAATGAATATAAATTTCTTTGATGGAAAATTTAACTATTTCATTAATGTTTAGTTTTAGCAATTAATTGTTTTCATTGTTTAGCTGATTGAGTTTTACCACTGAATCTCACAAGGAATACATATTGCAGTTGCGCTATTTAGCATTTCTCATATGAAAAAATTTAATTATTAAAGAAAAATATATCGATTTAAATGGAATTCTTACAGTTTTATCAATTAATTTCTGTGTGTATATATATATATATATATATATATATATAAGCTTCACATGAAAAGCCAAAAATAATTTTCAATGGAATAGTCATTACAATACAGATGATGTATTGATTATTCTTCGAAATTATATATCATGAATGTTATCGGGTAGATTACTAAGCCAAAATTCATGATAAGACAATTTATAGTAAATTCTAATAAGTACAAATAATTATTAATAACTAAAATTTGAAAACTTTTTAACAAAATTTTTGAGTTTCAATTTAAAATATTTAAAATTTAATTTCAAATATAACGATCTTTTTAGGTAGCTATATAGTTATTTTGAATTATAATTCACTGAGATTTTTCTAATATATCTGAAATAACATTTGAAATATAATTTTTTCCAAAAAGAACTATTTCTTTTAATCCTTTTTCTGCGAATTTGATTACTGTATATGTTTTTTAAATAAAAATTATTCCTGAATCATATTGTTGTTGTTTTTTTGTCAACAGATGACGCCATACTCCATTCTGAAAGAATACTATGTGACGGAGCGAAACAAGTCCTTCCACATGCTGCCCACTCCTGCGGAGGGGTCAGCCGGAATTTGGAGGACGGGGATCGACGGGCCGGGCCTGGACCCCATGATAAATATTTTCAAGGGGTTGGACCCGAGACTCGGACCCGGGTCTTCAAGAGTGGAAAGCCGAAGCGTCTCCACGCGGCAATCCTG
Organism: Androctonus mauritanicus; assembly: GCA_011317285.2. NCBI lineage: Eukaryota > Metazoa > Arthropoda > Arachnida > Scorpiones > Buthidae > Androctonus > Androctonus mauritanicus. The sequence continues at coordinate 18,834 of WUQG02126567.1, read as the reverse complement.
CTGACCAATATTGTTTTGTTCAAATTTTTTTAATAAATGATAACTGTTATGCATGTTGTTATGAGTGATTTAAATACTGTATACTATCGTATAATATTTGATCCATTTTCCAAAAAATAATCACACATTACTGCAAACAATTGATAATAAATAATCGGTTTCAGTCCGTTGAACCCATCTTCACCTGACGACTGATCCCCATGACCGGATAGCCACGGTGAAATCGTGTTCACCAAATAGGATTGGGGATTCAATTCTCGGTTCCATGTTTCCAATTTTTTCATATGGAGGCCAGGTCTGGCGCGTTGAACTCCATTCTACACTTGATCCAAATGGCGTGTGGACGGCCCGTGGAGGACTAGAAATGCACTGTTATTTAGGAAATGACTGTGCATTTCCTAAATGATGTGATGGCACACGAAAAATTGAGATTACTAAGGGATGGAGCGTTCCAATGTTCACGCGGATCGCCACAGCTCTGCAGAATCGGCTGCAAAGATGAAGCTTAACAAGCTGGACTCGGTCTGTTCCTAAAAATTTTCAGGTGTAGAATCCGAAAATTAAACCTGTAATCCTCTAGGGTGGAATTCGGCAAATCCATCCGGCCAATGATGATCCAGAATTTAATTCGCATCTAATTCCTTAAAAAATTTACCCTCAATTCCTGTCCTCTATAGTTAAGTTGACTCCTCCAGGATAACAAGTGGCTTGCGACAAGGCCCGAATTTTCTCTATAGCTTAGTAATCAATTGGTGGGAAGTAATGACATCTACTGGCAAAAAATCCCTGTACGGACGGGAGGCTTGGAGTAGGATCTAAAATTTCTCCCACTCAATAATCTGTAAGATTAAAAATTCTAAGAATCTGTAAGTGGTATAAAATTTCAGCCACATTGCCTAAATTGAAAAATTTTTGCTTATCACTCAGAATATTCGTATCAAATTTAAGTAACACCTCTTGAGAAATTTATACGCGGGATTCGAGCCAGTCTCTTGATTTCCATCTTCTAAAGTAGATGAATCTTTCTCTGGAATGGCTGAATAAATAAAACAGTCGCTTATCATCTTGAAGGATCCGGATTCAATTTCGGAGAGATTGTTTTGATCAACAGATGACGCTACTTTACAACCAATCGATTACTAAGTCGCGAAGCTATAACAGACCCTGCGTCTGCGGAAGGATTTTGTCATTGAATAACTGGTTAGCCAGACTGTGGCCTAGTCCTCTACAATTCGGCTAACCCCTCCGCAGAATGGATAGCCGGCGATATTTGTTAGCAAAAAATTCTTACCCAACCTTCTATGTCGATCGGATATGCTGCGTGAAAACACTTCGGTTTTCGACTCTGGAGGGCTCGCGTTCGATTCTCGGGTCCCACGCCTTAGAAATATTTATTATGGGGTACGGGCCCGATTCGTCGGATCTCCATCTTCCATAATCCAGTTAACCTCTCCACTGGGGAGAGCAGCCTAAGGAAGAGCATATTTTGCTCTACCACTCAGTAATCTACCTGAGCGAAAAGTGGCGACATCTATTACCAAAATAACCTAATCTTCGGCATTTCATCCAGAAGATACGATATTTTTTTTTCAATGGATAACTTCACTTCTCATCTATTGATTATTAAACAGCCTGGCGAATTCAGGCTTTCCTACATACGTGAGGCATCATTCAAATTGTAGAGAATGGGGATCAACTGGGCCTGGAACCGTAAAATAATTTTAGGGATCTGGACTTGATCCGATCTCAAAGAATGGGAAAATTTCACAACGAATTCAAGTCTCACGTTTCAAAATATATACGAGAGATCAATGTCCGACTGATCTCTCGTATATATCTGTCTTTACAATCCATTTAACTCTTTTGGTTAATTATTAAATTGCAGATAAATTCAAAACATACGTTGAATTTATCCGCAATTTAGTAATTAACACTGATTGGGAAATGACGCCTAAAAATTAAATTACGTAATTATCTAATGTTTATATGTGCAACAGACAAACTAAAAAAAATATTTTTTCATTCAAATCTGCCGGATGGCCGCATGGTAAAGCATTCGCTTATCACCTTGAAGGATCAGGATTCAATTCCGGCTATAATTTCAGTTTTTCAGAACGGCTCTGGGCCCGGCGTTAAACTCCACTTTTCAACTATCGAAGTTGACCTCTCCATGGATACAACTTCATTGACAAGCCTATAATAGGCACTAACGGTTACTGCCACCAAATAAAGGATATCCAAGTGTGATATGGCGGCTTAACTTATTTAAAAGTTTTCCATTCGAAGAATAATGCAGAATATTTTAAAAAGATAATGATAACAATAAAAATGATTTCGATTTATGTTCGAATTATTATTTAAATTCGATTTTCAATTGCATAGATAATTACAGTAACTGCAATTGAATTATTAAGGTCAAAGTTCACTTGCAGAATAATGCAATTTTATTCGGAATTTTTTTTTTTCTTTTTCGCTGATAATTTTTTTCTAAAAGGCATCAGAACTTTGAATTGTTACATTCCTATTGTTAGTTATTAGTATCGAAAAATTGATAATGTCCTTGCCACGCATTGGACGTTATGAAAATGAATATTTAAACTATCGAGAAGCACATCCAGGAAGGAAAGATACATGTTTACGTCATTTTTATATTTGTTTTATTATTATTCGTTAAGCAATTTTATTAATTAATAAATATTAACATAGCTAAATATATATATTTTAAAATTTTACATATACGATATTATTTTCAATACTTGCTTAACTTTAGGTATAAATATAATTTTAAAAGATTTTAAGGAATTTTGATGATGATAAAGTTCTATTTTATAATCGGGTTTAAAATATTTTAAAATTTTAAACCAACAAGACAACAACACTACCACAAAGATACAATTCGTTAAAAGATTAAAGCGAGATGCAATTGTGCTTATAAAAAAAAAAAAAAACAAATTTTAGTTGATTACAATTAAACTAAGAACGGTTATATTTATTATTCCCACTAAAATTTAGTTAAAGCAGACTTTGCAGGTGCAAAAATTTTCCAGCCCCAGCAAAGAATGCCCTACAGGGCTAATTACTAACCACCTACAGCAGTACATATTGAGTTCAATTATTGTCTACTTTTGTTGGCTGCCAAACCCATGTCTTAATCCGGATTAGCAATAAATCAAGTAATTGTGATTATGGATGCATAATTATCTGAAAAGATTTAATGTTATTCAATTAGTACAGACGTGAGTACCTTCTATTAGATCGTTATATTACTAAAATAGCGCAAATATCCGCCATCTTTATTCTTGTATATTATGATAACATAAATTTTTAACAGTCTATGTATGATAATCAGCAGACATATACAGTATATCGATGTCAGCGGATCATTTTCTGTTCGTTATTAAAAATATGCGGATAAAAGTGATTGAACATATTTAAAATGCTCATAAAAATATTAATTTATTATTTTTCTGTACGGAATACAGAATTGGATATGTGCAACTCAATGCAAAATGCTTTTATTTGATATAAACATGGAGTTTGCTCTACTCTACTCTATTAGTAGTCTTTCTATGTAGCATGATATTCAATAATCTTCATATATATCCTCATAATATTTTATAAAATTGATAATTTATGTACTTACTGTTTCTTATACCAATTCCCTATACATAAGATTGGCACATGTGCAGAAGATTCTCGTAAATAAAAAGAAAAGGAGAAACGTCCGTCATTAGATGATGATGCAAACATTGAAAATGGCGATCACGATCAAGTAAACAGCGTCATAACAGGAAAATAAATTGCTAAAAATATTTATAATGTCAACAATAGGAAAATTATTTTTGAATGTCATTCAAAAAAGTTATAATTTGATCATACATGTAATATAAATTATATTAAGTAACGTTTTAACATAAAATTAATGAGTGTTTCAAGCAATAAAATTGTTTTCTTAGTACAAAACTCGGGGAAATTGTCCACAAATTTGATATTTTTAATGTAAACTTTATTACATAAATTTTTCTTATCATAAAAACAGTAAGTTAGTTGTTACCGCACACACAACAAGAATTAATTAGAGAAATAAAACAATGGATAAGTACTACTGCTATGTGGTTTTTCTCTTTAAAGTATCCTGGAAAAATTCATTGTTAACATTCTTCTTATGATTAACTGACTGTAATCTAATATTTACTCGACCTTTCACATTAGAATAATCGAAACTTCCTGGTAATACGCTGTGACCGGGCAAGTTAATCCTCTTAAACGGACCGAGACTCTCCATTCTTTGTATTACTGGACCTAAACATAACATATTCTAGGAAGTATTAGGTGTGTTACAATAATTTTTATTTTTTTTAATTCCTAAAATATAATGCAAAAATAAAACACGTGGAGGAGAAAAAAATATATGCCATATATAAAACAAAAATCGTGATGTACTTTCTCAAAGAAATCTTCAATTACCTTATCAGAATTTCGGTTAAGATTACTTCCTGAATTAATGGTCATCTTTAGAATTAATTTCTGGTGAAACGACAAATTGCATTATAATTATAGATTCACAAATACTTTCTCATATGTTTCACATCCCATATATATTCTTAGAATAAAAAAGAAACCAGGCTAATGTCACGATGAGAAGCGATTATCATTCGCTTCTATCTCCACTGTCCTAATTCACACGCTGACACAGTCATATCGTGACAGTGTGCAACTCCTTCTGGCTGATATATCCAGTTCTCCACGTTTAAACGTATTGTTTTTGGGATGCTGAATACGTTCTTTGCTCCAGATATCTATGGCGACTAGAAAGTAAAGATGTGCCGACAAAAGTAGTGCCAAGATTTTCAGGCTCGCTTATATTAAATGTGCCCACGCCTTATAATAAATTAATTAATTTTTTAAGCAGAAATGATAAAAAAAACGAAACTGATTATTAGTTTTATTGGTAGAAATGTCTAGTAAACTCTGTTAAAATTTATCTGCGATGAAACGTTGTCACGCATTATAAAAAAGAACATTTGCACAGATGAAAAATGATGTTTGCAGAACATGATGTTTTCAACGTCATCATTACGTGATGGAGAGTTTTTATTAAGATTATCTTGAGAAATGTGAACTTGATGAAGCACATTGAAGCATTAATCACAGTTTTCACTGGAATTTACATTTATATATATATAATCAATAGCTTTAAATAATGATTTTTAGATGTGTAGTTAACATAGGTTTAGATCGTTAACTATTTTTTTTTTTACTTTTTTTTATCGCAAAGATGTTTAGATTGAATGTTCTAATCTGTAACGAAAATAGATTTCATGAGTGTTTCCGGGAAGTTGAATAAACAACAAAGATAATTCTTGTACCAGACCTAAGCAGGTCTTCTTTGCCAATCCATGCCATTTCCTAAATAGGTAACCTATTACCTAAATTACTTTGTTGAATATATCGCGTCTTCTACCTTATAACATTGTACTAAATCGCTTTCACACCTGTTACTTTCGTATTACGTGAAAATGAAGAAAACGAAATTATAGATTTTCATCATAAGCGAAATGGACTTGCCATTGCTTAAATTGAGTTTTAACAAAATGAAAGTGAATCTTATTCAGAAATATATTTCTCTTTTTATTTGATTAAAACTCGCTTTCAGTAATCGCAAATCTATTTCGCGTTTGATGATGGTGAACTTTTTCATCACGTCTTTCATCAAATGATGAAAGTGATGAAAAAGTTATTTTAATCACTTTCATCAAAATTTTTCGTTACTTTCATTTTCATTAATGACAAAACTGTTTCGCATTTGATGATGGTGAACTTTTCATCACTTTCATCATATTTATTTTAATCACTTTCATTTTCATTAATGACAAGTCTGTTTCGCGTTTGAAAACGAAACAGATTTGTTATTAATGAAAATGAAACTAACGAGAATAGATTTCATTTTCATAAAATAACGAAGTCGTTTGCTATTGCTGAAAAGCTAATTTTCGTCACTTCCATATAAATTTCACGTATTTAACCAAATAAATCGGAATTTTTTTTAAATAATGTGAAAGCTACGCTGAAAAAATTATATTCATCTTTCATCACTTTCGATATTCGATTTTTATTTTCAACATTTTCATGGAAAAGTATCAAAACGGCATTAAAATGACTGATTACTTATTTATTTATTTTTCATCGTTGCATGGTTTTTATCCGTTTTATAGAATCTACTAATAAATAATTTAACAGGAAAATTGCACCTTTGTTCAAAAACCTCTCTCTCCTTCTCGGAATTTATTGCACAATATCAGTTTTAAACCCATCATAAATATAAAAAGTTTGATTTATTGCAGAATAACTGCATGCCTACCGAAAATGTAGAAACAGTTTAAACTCGCAAACAGATAACATTCCTAATCTAAGAAGAAACCGTTCAAATTGTTGGCAATCTTCCTAAGATACGATAACTTAAATGAGTAAATTTTAATAATAAAAAATCGGGCGTGTTTCTTCTAGATCGCTTCTATCGATCCAGAGGTTTTTATCTGTAGATAGCATTCTCTTTCGTAGAAAAAAAAATTGTTTCTCGTCTTTTAAAAAGTAAAACAAACAGAGAGAGAAAAGTAAAAGATTATCTTAACATCACGTGAATGGTTTGACATAAACCTGTTTTACAGAATTAGCAGAAGGGCGATGGGATGTCTTCAAGGTTGTCGGACAGGTACGTCACATGCCAAGGCCAAAGGTGAATAGAAGAGAAAGCGACTAGATGTATGCATGCAGTCTCTCGCACTAACATCTCTACGAATTTGCACAGGTGAGTAGTAGAATTTCCGATATTTTTGTTCGGCCACCGTTTCATAACGACGAGACCTGTCGCGATAATTGTTACCTCTCTAGTATGGCGAAGGGAAGTTTTTTTTTATATTCATCAACGCGAGGATCCTTCCGGGTTTTTGTTGCATATTTTTGGAGTTTTTAACGCGCAGTTTCCTGCAGTAATGAGTTTTTCTCTTCTTCCCGGTACTGGTACGTACTAGAAGCTAAGATGCGAACTTTTAAGCAAGCCAAATTTTAAGTAGAAACTCTTTCGAGAGTTGCTTTAAAACGTATAAAGTCATCGATTTTAAAGCATTTACAAAATGGTAAAACCCCGAATCGGTAAATATCCGAAATTTTATACGAAAACGGACGTTTCCGTGGAATATAAAACTGCTTTTTGCCGAGTTGCAGTGACAAGTAAATAAGAACGATTATGCAATAAATACTATTTAAAACACGATTATTAAATTATTTTTTGCAGTTGCGTGTAGTACTGACGTCGATCATAATTATTATTAATTCCCGTAGAAGTATAGGGTAAGTATACTTTTCAAAAATAAAACCTTAAAATATTCATTTTTTTAAAACGTTTATTGTGATTGGACGGAGACCAAGTTAAAAAGGGTGTGGTAACATTAATATGATGGATAATGTATTTGAATGGAGAAAGGAAAAAAAAAAATTTTTTTCTTCTCCTCCCCTTTCCGATTTTCGAATCAGAATCGATTTTTTTTCCGTTTTCTAAAGACAAATGACGATTTTTAAAGTCGAAATATTCGTGATTCAGATAACATTTTTAAAAAATCTTAATTCAAAGATTACTTAACGTATGTGTTCTTGATTCGCTGGTGTGTTTAGTAGGTTAACAGGAAATGCACCCCATACGCTTAGGAATGAATATTAAACTCAGCGGGATCAGAATTTTATCGACATATAGGAGATGCAAATGCCAAATTCTTGCCACTTATCTCACGGTTATAAACGTAGATATCGATATTTTTATATAAAGAGAACTCGATGTCATGAGAACATGTTTTATTACAAGGTCTATGCTATTTTCTGATGACTTTTACCGATGGATTCTGTCCAATTTTTATATATTCAAGGTCGAAAATACTCGTTTTTTTTCCATTACTATTATTATTAAATTTCTAGAGAATTATTTACAATCGTTTCTTCTTACTCTTTGACTTATAAAAAAAAAAGGATGAAAAGTAGCAGTTAAGCAAGAATTTTAAGTTTTAATTGCTTTCTTTATTCATTATATTCTACTGTGCACTTCGTGATAATTTTACACATCGTAGCGTGCGTTATGGCATCTTCCTATTGAATAACAGGAAACTTACATTATAGTAATGTAAAATAAATTACTTAATGTTTTCCCTACAGAATATCTTTTTTCTTATGTTAATTCTTTTAAGAAGAGGGAAAGTCGTAAAATTTTTTAAACAATGAAAAGAATGGTGCTGCTTTTGTATTATTTTATAGCCAATTAGCGAGAAAATTATAAAGAATTTTTTCGTTTAGACAAGTAAAAAAAAAATTCAGTAGCGCGAAACTTTTAAGGAAAAATAAAAATTAGAGAAATTCGGTGAGAAATTTAATAATTAAAAGGATAAATTTAATTGTTTTTATTTTTTCTGAACCGATTCTTGTTTCTCTTCGGAGGATGTTTTGTAATAAAGTAACAATAAAACGATGTTTTATTATTATTATTATTATTAAAATATGCAGGATAATTTATCGTAAAAGAATAAAAAAAAACCAGGAAAGTTAAAGATTAATCTGATAAAAATTGTAAATTCTTTTTTAGGATAATTCAATAAAAATAATAACAGGATTATTTCCTACTGAATACGAAAAATAATCGGAAAATAATTTAATATCTAATAAAATTCGATGCAATAATTTCAATAAAAAACAACAAAATGAAAAGTATCGATTCAGTTAAAATGTAGAAAATTATGATTTTTATAAAAACAACACTATAAAATAATTAAAAATCTATGAAACTTCTATTTAAAAAAAAAAGACTAAAAATATATTAATCAAGAATAATCAAGTACTTTCTTGATTATTTTTGATTAATATATATTTTTTCTTGATTATTCTTGATCTTTCTATATAGTACTTTCTATAGAAACTAGTACTTTTAAGTTCCTTTGTATAGTACTTTCTACAGAAATGAAAAGAAAAAAAAATCAGTAAAAATAGAAATATTAATGTAATAAATAAATGAAGTAAGCTTATCAATAAGAATTTGTGATTTTATAAACATTTTTTTTTTAATTTAGCAAAAAAATTTAAATAGAAATTCAGTCCAAAAACCAGAAAAATTGGCAAAATTATAAGCATTACTTTTTAGACTGTGTAAGTAACGATTATTCAATTTTTTTGGTTATCGTAGCAGAAAATTATATAATTTTTTAAAGAAAATTCGAAATTTATGATAAAATTTTTGAATTTATATAAACAAAAACGAAAGAATTTGTAAATAATTTAGGTTACTGTTGAAATAAACGTACGCAATTATGCCTGATATTTAATCTTATGTAGAATAATCTCTCTTTCTCCTATACAAAAATTTAAAATTGGTAAGTGTAAATTTATATTTTTCTTCTTGAAAACTCTAAGCCAAATGATTTTTATCATTAAAAAAATAATACTGTAACTAATTATATCTTGATGACACTGCAAATATAACCTTGTCCCGTTTTCGATGACCTTCGATATAGCTATTTGTTTATGTTATTTAATTAATGGGTTATTAAGTAAATCTAGTGAATGGCTATTTTACAGTTTTGAATTAAGTTATAGTCGTAAAATAAAATTCATCGTTCAAAGTTTAACAACAACAGGCGAATCTTAGCTTGCCTTTTAAGGAAGTGCGGTTATATTAACGTTTTCCAGTAAAAAATACCTCTTTAGCAATCACTCTGAACCTATTTAGCCTTAAAAAATATGACCAAGTTGGGAAAAATGTCTATTTTATAAAAAATACAAAATAAAATTGATGCTTTTTTTTGAAGTTATCTGTAGAATTTTTTTTTGTAGTAGCAACTCTTGTCAGAAGAGCCTCTGCTGGGATTAGTCTGCCAATTCTGATGGCTGACCTTTTGGTACGACCTACATAAAGTCAAAACAGATAGACTTGACACGAGAAACACATTCTTGTACAACTTTCTATAAAACTTATTTTTGGGCCTCTTAATCCTGTAAAACGATCGCGATGGCAGTTTTTCTGCAGCAGAAAAACGTGTTTTTAAACACTTTCAGAAAGGTATAACAAGCCAAAAATAGCTTGTTATACCTTTCCGAAAAACAAAAAATTTTCTAAAAATATAAATTATGATTATAAAATCATCACAATTAGACTATATTAATTTTAAAATTATGATTTTATAAGTTATAGAATTTAAGCAAACTGTGAAATTGTATGAGGTAACGTGCGATGCTTGAGTAATATATATTCAGAAAACTGCGTCAGAATTCTTCAGTTTTCTGAGATATATTACTCTATACTATCTGAGGAATAATGATATACAATATATTATGAGGAATAACTGTCATAAACTGCAATATGTATAAAAACTGCATCAGTTACTGAATGAAATATATCAGAAAACAGACGCAGTTTTCCTGATATATTTCATAACTTGTGATATATTATGTAGTTTTCTGATATATTACAGGTTATGAAATATATTCTATAGTTTTCTCAGATATATATAGACTATATAATGATTGTATCATTAGACAGTCATTTATATACTATTTAATCTATTACTAATTTATTATACAAGTTATCTGCATTAAACACGTAAACTTGTATTGATTAACGAATATTCTAAACATTTTTTTTATAACCGTAAAAAAAAGTAAATTTTTTTGTTATAATTATCAGCTATCAAATATTTAATGATGCTATTAAGAGAGAACAAAGTTTAATTTGGATGACAAGGAAAGATAAAAGCCAGAAGAGGAGAAAGTCTTCGGAAGAAAATTATTCAAGATCAATGTTGTTATAGTTTCAAGGGTCGTCTACACTAAAATAACTATCATATAAGTTTAATTAGAGAGGGAAAAAAGATATAGTAAGAGTTGTTGAACTGGTTTCGTTCACACCTGAACAACAGGTTGTTAGTCAGACTTAAAATTTTCTATAAAACTAAATAAAGAATCTAAATAAAGCTAACGATATTCCCGATTATGGAAACAGAAGTTAAATTTATATGCAAAAGTCGATTAAAAAAAACGAATATAAAACTAGCAAATAATCGAGAATTTCTAGTTTTATTATATAGACAACGAGTTAATTACTGTGTAGTGTTGTTTGTAATTTTCTTTTTAAATGCAACCAACTAGAAACATTCCGTATTGCCCTTCCTAATATTGCAAAACTGCTAAGTTCTCCACCCTTAGTAACAATAACAGGCGGGATTCACGTCCTGAAATTATTCCCGAATTAAAAAAAAATGGACACAGGATATTGTGCGAATACCCTGTGCGAAAATCAAATTTAGATGCTCCCGATTCCTTCTCAAAAATTGAATTTTACCCCTTAATAACGTGGAAAATTTGCTGTAAGAGTTGATCCGAAATAGTTGGATAGAAGAACAGACGAGAAAAAAATTAATGTTGCATTAGATCAATAGTTTTTTAAAACGCATCTAAAACTAGTTTACATTGGGAAACTTGGCAAACTTTGCACATCATCATAATCTTTTGGATTACAGCGATGGGAAAAAAATAGTTGCAAAATTTAAAACATCAACATTGCTGACGTCACTACACAAGTTCTCCTTGTGGTGTGGTTGCCATCGTGTTTGCCCTTGGCATCTTACCTACACAATGTCACGTTTGTAGCTAAACATTACGAAAAGATTCAGAGGAAAAGTAAGTAACGATAATTTAGTTTAAAAACAAAACTAAAAATTTATCACATAGAATCTCACATATTCTGTTTATTAAAGTATCGATCGCTATTACTACTACATATGAACAAAATCGCTATAACAGTGTCTAAAATTTACTGCTGATACACAAGTGTTTTCAGTCTCTACACGAATAGTTAAATGCATGTTTAGAGGTGCAGCACGGCAACAAAGTGCAACCTCGGAGTGCCTCTCGGATTCTCCGAATATTTACATTCTTAAAATGCTAAAAACTTATCTATTGCGTGTACTCGACAAACCATTTTGCAATCCAAGTTTCATTAAAAAGATCGTTTGTTAGAATATTAATAAACGTCATCAAGGTCAAGGTAAGAAATGTGATGCAATTGATATTATAAAATATTGCTTGGGGTCTGTGGCGTTTGGATCATATTCAAAACTCGATGCCAATAAATTGTTACGTGTCTTGGATTTCTTAATAATATTTGGGGTTTCACGCAAAAAAAGTCATCCAGAATATCTGGTTTAACCTATAAACACATTTATTTTCAACGTTGTTTATGTGCCAGATATTAAAACGTGAAATTCTGCAATTTTTAATAACTTACTGGTTAGTACTCTGAGTAATATTAATGTTCATGTTGTTATTCTGAATCCTTGGCATCCGGATCGTATCAATGATATGCTGCATATAATAAGTTCTATGTAAGGTCAAACATTGAACGCTTTGCAATATCAAAAAAATTCCTGGAAATTTTATATAAACCTATAATTATTTAACTCGTGTAACATGCCAAAGTGGAAAACTCAATAAATACTACTACAATCTCTCACGATAAGTGAATGGCATTTTTTATTTTTTTCTTTCAATCCGACCAACGAAGCATTAAGAACTTTCACATCCGATTGCCTACATAACCACTTCATGCTCTAATAACCGTTAGCATTATACAATAACGCGACATTAACATCAAATTCAAGCTTACTTTCTCTTCTCATAACAATTTGGCATCATCTCCATCCCGGAATGAAAATTGTTTGGCACTTATCTAAAATTGTATCCATTCCTCGCTCACAATGAATGATGTGACGTTCCACTTTTCGATTCGCATCTCTCAGAATGAATACCAAATTCCATGCTTAAGGTAGCAAACACCATTACATGTTGTGCCTTATCGTATCATTGGCTTAGTAGGCTAACATACGGAATATTCGTGCTTAGATGTTGGTTATTCAATGTTGTTGTTTGTATTCTCGGTGAGTAAAAAGAATGTTTACGATATGCAAAAGTTTTTATTGAGTTCTTGCTTTAAGATTAAATTGTATTTTTCTAGGTAAACTAGTAAGAATCGTGCTCATAAATACTGCATGAGGTGACTAATATTGGCAATGATGATAAAAATGGCGAAACAGCTGGGAATTCTTTGTTTCGTCTTGGTAACTGTTACAGGTAACTTATTTTATTATTATAAATAAATAAATAAAGTTCGAGTTTAGAAAGCAAATTTATGTAGGCCTTTAAGACACGTTTTATATATTCTTTAACCTATATAGTAGAAGATTAGCATCTTAAATGGAGGCTATTGCATGAGATTATTAAAAGTTGAAGTGCATATTATATTCATTTTTTAAAATTCTAGTGAAGTACTTCTGATGGATATCTTACGATTGTTATCCTACAAGATATCTCACTTTAGAAAATAGTCTCTGTTAAGCTTGAGAGCATTTCTGAAGACGTTCACGTACGGAACAGGAAATTGCATAAGAGTAATATATAGAATGCAAGCGGCATTGCAATGGGGTTTCCTTCATATTAGGAAGTCTGTAAAGTAGGGTGTGCGCGTATGCAAACGAAATTTTTAAGGTTTAGCGAAAGGTAGAGAGGACAAAAAGATTTCTCTCAAGTGCCAATGAACTGGGACGTGGTCAGAATTCGTATGCCTATATATTGGAATCCCTGTTTCCGAAACCGGTCAATCTCCCCTTGCACGTGTTAACGACCTTTAGGTCATCACTCTTAACCTAACGACCTACACGTTATATCCCTCGAGCAAATTTACATCTATAATGTGAACTTAGAAGCCGAATCTCTAAATTACATACGTCTGTAATATTTTTTTTAAATACCATAACATCCGACGAAGCGCTTTTTTTTTTTTTTTTTTTTTTAATAGGCTACGCGAGGACACTTAAATTAAATATTGTATTTTAAATTAATTTATGTTAAAATTTCATGTTCATAAACAAGTTTAACACTCTTAAACAATGATGGATATCCAGCAAAGTTATAAAAATCATCTGAAGGTTGAACTCGCTCACTATCTGAAACTCCGACACTTTTTTTTTTTTTTTTATCACTGTGATAATCAGTCGGCGATAATTTTATCATTGCGTCTTTTATTTCTGTTGATTTAACCTCTGTGCGTATAATTATTAATGAAAAGGAAAAGGAATTTTTTTACCAGAGGCGTGTAAACTTTTCTTTCTTCGTGACATCCGTTTGGCGGTCCTGATATAATCAAAAATAGGACAACCAGAAACAAAAGTGAACTAGTATTGTAATTTTCTATGTTGCCGGCATTATTGTCCATAGCGAAAGTAACAAAACTAGTTTATTTTTATCACTTTTTTTTATCTAACTGTAGAAATTACTATGAATTTGTAGTAATCATGACTTGTTGGATCAGGACCTCTGCATCTCAAATATCTCAATTTACTCCAGTTTACATAAGAGGAGGTAAACTTAAAACAGTTTAAACATTGCTAGATAAACTATTTTTCCAGTAAAAGATAATGGTAAAATAAAAGGACAGATATATTACAGGAAAATGTCTATATTTTGAGACTATAAAAGTTGTCTCTCTTATCATTGTTATAATAATAACTTAATAATGCTGCTTTTCAGTTTGAGAATATGATTTATGAAATATTTAGTTTAAAGATTTACAGAATAGTAGTATAAATTACTCTTTAGTTGTTCCATAAATCTGTGTTGCACATAATTGTAGATGAATTGGCACAACAAAAATCTTTCTTTTAAACAATCACTGAAATAGCCTTCACACTTGACAGATATTTTAAAGATAAATAATGTTTTCAGAACTCATCAAATCATATTTTCTGACAAAAATACTTTTCTAGTAAATAGTTAGAAGAGAACTTTATTTTCCACATTTATATAGTCTTCCATTATTGATATTTTTATTAATGCATTTTCTGAAAAGTTATTTAAAAATTATTATATTGAGCTGTTTCTAGAAATTTAATTTTCCCATAATTCATGAATAGTGAAATATATTCCTGTAGACAGTAAGAAATAAAAAAAAAAGAATTTTTGTATTATTCGTTAGATTATTTCCCTTAAAAATAAAATTTTGATTCATTTTCCTTGAATATGCAATTAAAATGTTTTTAAATTTAAAATGCTTTTATTATCTGTTTTTAAAAAGATTATTGAAGTAATGCTATTTTATTAAACAATAATAAATATTTTATTTATATTAAAAAGTTATCCTGAATATGTTTATAGCTATGCCAAATATGGAAGATACTCCTTTAGATGTAGGCATATATTATGTTGGAGGAGAAATACTTGTTGATTGTGTAGTGCATCATATAGATAATTTCACGGTAAGAGTAATACAAAAACTTTAAATATCGATAGTAATATAGCAAATAAAACTGAATATATTTTAACTATGAAAGAAAACATCGTTTAAAATGTAGATTTATAATTTACATTATACAAGAACAATTTTACTGATAAAAGTTTTGTTTTATCTTAAAAATTTTTCATTTTCTCTTTATTTGGTTGCAAAAATAAAATTGTTTCAAAAATTAAAATATTTTTATATAAAATTTTGTTTAGGTATTATGGAAAACTACTTCTAAAGAAACTGAAAATATTGAAACCCTGACTGCTGGTAATATTAGAGTTACTACAGATTCAAGAGTATCTGTTTTGCATGAAGAAGGTAATGCAAATATATTTTATGCTTAAGCAAATTATGAAATATTTAAACAGTAAACATATTATGAAATAATTTTTTTTTCATATTTAACTAATAGGGCATGATACATGGATATTGAGGATAAATCCAGCTAAGCTGTCAGATTCAGGTCGTTACATCTGTGAAGTCAACACATCTCCACCCCTGCAGCTTAATAAAGTAGTACAAGGTAAAAATAAACAAAAATATTTTTTTAATGCAAATAATTAAGTAAATATGGTCTTTAATATTATAATAATGCTATATTTCTTTCATGTACAGTATTTAAAATTATTACATTGTTCTATTTTAATTTACAAAGAAAGTATTTTTAAATATATAAAAAAGTATTTTTATTTTAATATTAAGATCAAGTTTTTAAATTACAAAAGTTAAAAATAGATACTCTTAAATATAACTACAGATCCAGAAAAATTGTTTTGTGGTGATAAAAAATGGAACATAAAATTTTACTTATATTTCTATTTATAACTTAATTATTAGATCAGTCTAGCAATTCATCTTTTTATATTTTGATTAAAAAAGAATACTGCATTTAATATTTTTTATATTCTGCTTGAGGCTATAATTCTAAGTTTTACTGGATTCATTTCTACTTGAATATTTTGCAAAATTAAGTAGCCAGAGGCTATAATAGAAAAAACAGAAATTTTATTTGCCTTAAATTGAACATTATATGATACCTGACCACAGGTATAACAAAAAAGAAGTCACTCAAAAACAAGGTGGAAGTAGTAGTCTTGCCCCTCAGAAGAACAGACTTATTTCTCAGAGATTGGGATGTAGTTTACCTGGACAGTCAAAGGGTGAAGGGTTGATTAATGATTTTGTCAGAGGGTGTTAGTTGTTATGCAGCAATATTTATGACCTTCACAATGCTGATAATCTCCTAGACAAGTTTGTATTAATAATTTGAGAATATTTGAGAATGAAATAAAAATTTAGTAATCTTTCGTACATTCTCAAGAGAATGTTATCAACTGGAACTTAATGCCTTAAAAATTAAATTACAATAGTTACATTTTATTCTAATAGAAATTAACTAAAATATAAAAAAATATCAAATATTTAGTTTTTGAATGGAATTAATCTTCTGATTTTCAGTTTTTGTTGTTATTCATGAAAAGAAAGGATTTAATAATTTGGAATATTTTTAAAATTTCAAAAATTACTGTGGAAAATTAGAATCTGCTTACAGAAATATACTGTTAAAAAATTTTTACAATATCCTTAAAATAATATCCTTATTATACTGTATATATTTAAAATATTGAATTAATTTTAAAATATCAATGTAATCATCCTTCATAACCATAAAATTAATATATATTTGTTCTTAGAATTTATAAAATATCAACAAATTTTATATAACTGAAGTTTTAGTAATATTAGAATTAATTCTAATTAAACTAAACAGTTTTGAATATGATTACAATAGAGAACTTGATATTTTGAAAAATTATTTATTTTATATAGAATACAAAACTTATTTGAAAAAGGCATTATATTATTGAAATTTATATACAGTATAAGTAATATGAAATGGAAATACAGCATGGCCTAATTTTGAAAATCGAAGTGTTCACATAACTGATACTGAAAATAAATGATTTGTATAATAAATATTTTAACTAATAACTAAGTCTAACAAATTAAAGTTTCAAAATTTAAAACTAATCAGTTTTTCATATAGTATTACATTATTTAAACTTTAACTTTGACATATCAGTTACCAAAACAATATATTTCATGATGATGAAAGTCTAGATTTACATTAACTAATCTGTATTTTTTGATAAGAATACTACCGGTACTTTTATTAAAATTAATTTATTATTATTATTGAAGCAATATAATAAATTGAATATGAGTTTAAAAAATGAAAAGTTAATCTCATTTCACTCAAGATTTTCTAATATTCACTCAAGTAAAAAATAGTCTTTATGCATTCTAACAATCTACATTAATTACTGTAATTATTTAAAATATTATTTTAATTAATGAAATGCATTGAAATGACAAAAAAATATCATTATACAATTTTTATTATTTATTATTGTGATTTAATTGAATGATTATTTTAAAAATGTTACATTAGTAATTATTATATTAATAAATTGATTGATTGGTTAAAAATTTACCATCATATTACTTGTATATAATATATAAATATTTTTTAATGAAAAAAATAAACTTGAAAGAGAATAATATTTTAAAATTTTATTTTACAGTAGTCAAAATGCCAACAAAGCATGCACCAAAACACAATTATACAGGTAACTAAAATTTATATTATTATTATATTTTGATTACTTTGATCATTTAATTAAGATAAATTTATAATTGTTGAACGAAATTATCAGAGATCAATAACTTTATATTTGCATATATTCTCTCTTTCCTTCATATCAATATTTAATATTTAATATCAATATTTAATATTATCAGCAAGACAAATAATCTTTGACTGAAATATTAGAGCTTTTAATATCACATAAGCTTAGAATGAAAAATTAAGATATGATAAAATACTAATGCTTATTTTTCATTTAATTAAACTGTTTTATTTTTGAAATTCATAAAGAGAAGATCATTTATTTGACGGTTTTATAGAAAAAAGTATTGATTTTAAATAATTCCAAGATTTTTTTAATTCAAAATTTGATTCATTTCTTGACTTAAAAATAGTTTTATTTAGTTTTCTAATATTGTTAGAGAATAAAATATAATGTTATACAGTGAGGTAAGCTAGAACAAACATAATTGGTTTTAGAACCTCTCTTGTTATAGCATCTGTTAATTCTAGCATACATTGAAATATATGTATTTAGGGGTAATCTTTTCCAAGCTCATACCCAAAGTTTCCATCCAATACAATCATTTAAATAGGAAAAATATAAGTATAAAAATAATCTTTTCTTAATGAAAATTCTTAGTTTTATTAAGAATTTCCACTAAGAGGAATAACTAACTTTCCTAATAAAAAAGCATAAATACTCTATGCCTTTCATATGCATTAATCTTTATCCAGTGAAAACAAACTTCCTCTAATAAAAATCGTAAAAAAAATCAGAGAGATGAAAGACAGTAGTCATCATCATGCATATACATATACT
>WUQG02126566.1:0-57757 GCA_011317285.2 Androctonus mauritanicus | reverse complement strand
TCTTATTGGCTCCCATTATAAGGGAGCGATTACTTTGATTGGCTACCGTTATAACTTTATTTTATAATGTAATCTTATAACGGAAAGCTTCCCTTATGTTTAGGACGTTATATGGAGCTGTAAGGTCATAATAGGTCTTTTTATAATGGAAAATACCTTTGCGCAAACTCGCTAATAACTGTATAATACATCGTAATGAATAGTTGTTAATTTATAAAAATAAATTCTAATATTTTGGTCTTCCATATTTTATTAGAGGAGAGTTGCGTATTCCGTACCGGTCACCTAAATCATACCGGATAGCTATTTCGTTACATACAGTTGGTATGTAACGAAATAGCTATCCGGTACGATTTAGGTGACCGGTACGTAATAGGCAACTCTGCCCTATATATTGTTTATATAAAATTTGTCATATTACATAAAGAAATTGGAGTATTCTGATTTTATTCTGGTATTTTACATAAATCATCGGCTATATGTATATAATTCGATTTCAATCAAAATCAATTTTGCTTGACAGATTTCTTTGAAGAACCGCAATACTGTAAAAAATTTGTTAAATTCGTCAAATAAAAATTGTCTTTTTTAATTCGTATGTCACTAATTCAGGGTTCACTATACGGTATCTCAACTAATTTCTATTATAACCTATATTCCAGAAAAATGATCACATATACTGTATATTATAAAAAATATTTTTGAGAAAATTTTCATTAAGAAATTTTGAGTAATTTAGTGATATGGCGCGAACTAAAATATCTTTACATTAGTGATATAAACAGATGCATAATAATGTATTATAAACAAAGTGAGATAAAAATAAGATAATTTTGAAATTACGTTTCAATGATATTAAACGTTATTCTAACCAATAAGTACCACAAAATTCACAATAATTCAAAATAAAAGATTATTTATAAAGCCAATTACAATATAAAATAATTTGTTTTAAATTATTCGATGTTCAATCAAAATGTTTAAATGCAACAAACAATAATTTTTTATGTAAATTTATAATTAAAGAAATCTTTTTCTATAGTATAACAATTAAACATTATAAATAAATGATGTCATATCCTATAACTGATTATTGATACGGTCTTAAATTCACAGAGAATTCTCAAAGAAATTAATCAATTCCATTTTCAAATGAATTAAAAAAATGTTTCATTAATTCATTAACTTTCATTAATTTATTAAAGATCTAATTAAGATTCTGTAATTATATATCAATAATAAAAATAAATCAAAATATTTGAAAAAGGATTTTAAAATATAGTAATCGTTATTTTAATTTTTGTAAAATCTAGACTGAAAAATGGAATTTATTTTCATACACTGAACGATTTCAAAAATTAAATACTGTATATCGAAAAATTTTTTCTCATTATCATGTTTACAAATTTTTCTATTTAATTTTTTCATTATTTTTTGATTTGTATTTTAACAAATACTCCATTATCCGGGGAATAGAATAGAACAAAATTTTTCATATATAAGTTTATGATTAATATAATCAGCTTGAACTTTTAAAAGTCCTGATCCTCTATTATGGCTTTGCATAATTTAATGCAAAGCTATAATGAATCTCTCTTTTATATTTTTCTCGAGATTGATGAATATATAAAAAAATAGATAATATAAGATAGCATGATGAAGTCTTTATATTAAAAATTGTCTGCAAATTTTAAGTGCTCTTAATAAGCAAATTACATAGACAAAAACTATATAATAAATTTGCCCTGCAAGTTTCTTTCATTTATATGGCATGTAAAAAATATTCAAGTTTAGAAAATTATTTTTCTAAATACAAAATTGCCTATACTTTTATTGTAAAAATTAAATTAGTTTTAATAATTAAATTAATTTAATTTAATAATATAAAATAATATAATGCAAATTAAATTAAATTAAATTATTATTTAAATTAAATTAATTTACTTATTAGAATTAAATGCATAAAAAATCTATTTGCATTAAATTTAAAGCATTCTGTACTAAAATAATCATTCGTAATATGTAACAAGTAAACGAACTTAAAATGTGAATGAGTCTTTTAGATAATAATCCTAAAATTGACAAATATGGCTTAGAATGAAATTGATGGGTTAAAAATACAACTAATGCCATTCGTGAGAAAAAAACAAAATTACTTTCCGAACAACCCTATATATAATCAACATATACTGTATGTAACATAAATATAAAAACAACAGTACTGTATATTATATTGGAAACCATACAAAAATCCATTTTTTTAAAAAAATGATTTTATTATAAAAATAATCTCAAATTAGCTTTAAGACAAAAATTTAATTCGTTTTTAAAATATAAACTGAGTTCATAATATTTATTTTAAAATGTTTATTTTATGGTTAATATATAATTCATTCATTTTCGCCCAACAGATGGCGTTACGAAACTAAAAGACGGTAGTGTTTTAAAGGTAAACAAACATTTGTATTTTTATTTTTAAAACCATGAAAAATAATGTAAAGTTGACAGTTTTCTATTCGTTTGAAACATTTATCTATTCATATAATTTTAAAACAATTTCTTTGAAACGCTTACGTAATAAGTTCATGATATTTAGAGATAATATAAATATATCTTCACTCTTGTTATATAAAAACGAATCTAGACGATCTTTTTATTTTTTTCAAACGTACTGTCTTTTATTATAATTTACCTCGTCAAGACTCTGTTTTTAGATTTTATGATATGTCTACCGCACAATTTTATATGGTGATGTCACTGTTTCCATTTTAAGATTAATTTATGTTTCACAGTTACTCTAAAGCGAAAATGCTTAACATTTTCCGAATGTTGATTTGCTTTATAATACTTGACTCAATCTAATTTTAAAAGACTGACTTCATCGCTGATTAAATATCAAGCGAGCGACAGAGAAACTTTTTAATTTTTAAAAATTAGTAGATTATAATTTCAATTGTTCTTCACAACCCATTGTTCATTTCGCGACATAAATCATTAATTTTTTTTTGTTCGTTATATGCTTTTATATTCAGTTTTAATGTTAATTTTTTTTATATATTAATTGATTAATGTCGCTTCTGGATGTGTTATTTTCAGCATTACAGTGACTGATGCTTTAAACTGTAAACATTTTTTTCCTGTCTTTAAAAAATTGCTAGCTCCTTTGGGATAATGTTTAACGTTGTGTATCTTCGTGCTTACTGAACATTAAAACAACTATATTAAACGAACTAAACGAATTATTGAGTATTTCTTTGGCTATAATACATTGTTTTCGCACTGCTGTTTCAAATAGATTGTATAATTTTATAAGAAAAAAATGACAGGATTTTATGTAGTGTCGAAAACCAAAGCCTTCAGGGAACAATTATAAATCCTAAAATTAATATTGTAAAAGCTGTGGTTGCATTCGATAAATTCTGTTCGATGGGCGAATATTGTATGATATTCATCATTTATTTGAGAGTATTGAATGGGATCGTTTCGCTTTCGGAAATTCATCTGTTAACAAAAGCTATTTTCTATTGTTCGAGATACACGAGTCACCTGCCGCAGGGACTTCTACAAAAGCGATAAATTTTAGAAATGGGCAGAGAACGTTCTGGGAAACTTTGCCGTCTACAACTTGATGGTTGCCTAATTGTTGGTTAGTATTCTGTGTTCTCACTACTAACTTAGCTGGACGGAGCCTTCTGGAATGCGGGTCAGTAGTGTATGAGGTCAAAATAATAGAAAGATATTATTCTCCTTCTCCATTTTATGGAAATATCATAGAAGGAGAAAATACGGGAAGTCTAATACCTGCTTATAAAAGCCTATATAATAGAATAAGTCATGTATGATTTGCTTCTATATTACAATTGATAATAATAATTTAGAACCATTTCCTATCGATTTTTGGCAAATTACATTTGAGAAAGGCACGAAATGCAAATTGTGAACCCATTCCATTGACTTAATAAGGATAAACACTCTGTTGTTGACTGCAACTTGCAATTAGATCTAAAGCATTATTGATTATCCCAGGAGCTGAAAATCGAATGTTGACTATCTATGATTATTAAACAATTGATTTGAATTGTTAATTATCACTATTGATATGATCTATCCTTATTGCCATTTGAATCCGAGTTGAATGAAATGTGGATTTAACAAGGTCTTTCTCTTATAACCTTGGTTTTAAAATGATTCATAACTCGTTAACTTCTTAAGTTATGTGAGCATAGACAAGAGTTAATAGTAGATAACATTAGATCTTACATATGATATATATATAAGATTCTCAAAACATTATTGATACTAATAATTTATATACTTCGTTAATCCTCTTTTAATATTAATTTTCACCATTTTTAATTTTACTGAATTTATTTTATGATTTTTATGTTAAGTTACTATTGTTATTATTATTTCATCTCAAGAAAAAAATAGTGCAAAAATTTTGGTTTCGAACAAATAAGAATGTCTAAATATTAAAAAAATTCTGATAATCTCATATATAATAATATAATTTTATCAATAATAAAGAGAATGCAATGATCGATAACTGGTCTAGAATTTATGGAATGTGATTTTCAAACCAGAAAAGAAATTTCTTTTAAAATTTGTATTTTAATATTTAATTGCATAGTTATAAGATGGAATTTTCAAAACATGTTATAAACAATATTTTTATATATAGACTTTATATTCATTTACCTATATAAATATAGTAGCAACTTTCTCGGAGAAGACGTCTTTGCCTCACTGGATCCTGATATATAGGCCTTCCCCGAATGGCCTGTTGAACTCCTCCTAATACATCACTTGTTAGTGACACGCTGGTATAGCTTATCACGTGAAAATGGAAATCTCGTCACAGGTCATATTTCTTTATTTTTCGACTCAACCTTCTTTGAAACCACTGAATCTATATATCTTGTTCTATAATTTTGCCACACGGTGACTAAAGTTATATTTTCTTTACAGACTACTTTATATTTGGTTTCGCATGTCTTAACCTTTAACATTGCACAACATCTTTTGTAGATTTATTAAATTTCTAAGATGTTTTCTCTAGATTTTGATTCGAAAAACTTTCAAAACCAATTTATATGCTGATTTTATAATGTTGATCTACGACCTTTAAGTATTTTATGAGAGACGATTACTACGAAACTAAATTTTCAGATTATTTTCGAAATTTTAAAAGCATCTTTAGAGCAATACTGTATTCGTATTTTGTAAAAGATGGAGAGTTTTGGCATCATTATGTTAACTTTGCATCATTTAAAAATCGATAAGGCTCGGATTTGGCTTCTTATCAAACGAATTATTATTAAGATTCATCAACTTAGACAATATTATAATTCATTAAACAGTAGCATAAGTTGGGCGTCATAATTTTTATCTTCCACAGGAAATCCCCAAAGGTGGTTTGATTAAGGGAGAGATTCCACTCAGTTAAAAAAAAGAAACGCCCTAAATACCTACATTGTAGGCACCTCCCAAGAAGAAGTGATTTAAATTCTTTAATCGATAATCGAGTAAAGTTTTTATACTAATTAACGCAATCGTCTTTCGGAGATAAGCAGAATAGAAATCTTCTTCATTCAATAGCGTGGGTGAAAAGGTCTTATCACTATTCAGCGTCTCCTCCTCTTGCGACATTTAGGTCTATCCGTCAGTTTTCTGACAGAAGTCGGTGAGAATTGAATTGCAGGCGGTTCGTTTAAGATGGAGATTTAGAAGTTGGTTAGAAACCACCCACCAACTGTTGGTGTATCTACAAATGAAGAAATTGTTAGTGAGGGATGAGGGGTGGTTTCGAATTAACGTTATGTGAGTAGCATTTCTAACTAGAATAGTAATTTGAGAAGTAGTTAACCTTACCTAATACAAAGATTATCTATCCCCTAAACATCTTTATATAAAATGCCAAAAATTATTTATTTGAAAATGAGAAAACGATGCATAAACAAGTTGGAATGCGAAAAATCTGAAAATAAATAAATTAAAGCTTCTAAAATTATCAATACCCGGACAAGGTCATTAATACTTTTTCTTCTTTGCAATTATTGATGTACGTGTCTGTTTCGTCCACCGAAGTTATAGGAGAGGGTGTTAATGAGTCATTTTAGAATTGCATCATGGGTAAACCTTGAAAGAGAGGAGAGAAAGAGCGAGAGAGAGAGAGTGAGAGAGAGTCAAATTTAATTTGGTTGCTTTGGCTAAAATCCCAATGACTCACATTTCATTTTATATTCGTGCAGAAAGTCGTATCATGATCCTCTTTAGAAACCACTTCGGAGATTTATGACATTTATACTATTATATATATATATATTTTTTACAAAATGATGTAGCTTCCAACGGATGAAAAGAATGGAAAGAATTAAAGAGATTAATGATAATAACTACACTTTGCGTTTTATCTTTATCCTTTACAGTGTATTCTTATCGCTAGCCTAATAGAATATATCCAAAACTATTTAAATTTTTATTTTGAAATTTATAAAGAAATAATAAAGGACATTCTTTAATAAATAACTATTAAATTAAAGTAAAACATTCAGCTACTTGCTCTCTAAAAACAGAAAGTCAGAATTGATATTTGATGCCACTGTACTAACGATCATCATCCGTGTTAGACAAAGATAAAGCTTGTTTTTACTCTTGTTTTACTAACAATAACATGATTCGCATATAATCCATAGTCGGTTTCATCACCATTGATGCTAAACAAAAGTCAATAATTATGAATCAAAACTTCACAAGAAAAAAATAGTTAAGGTATATTTAAAAATTACATTTTTTTAACTTAATCATTAATATGATTAATGACTAAAGACGTAAGCGTATTTTTCTTAATTTTTTTGTTTCTTAATTTTTATGTGCATTCTTTGAAGAAAGAATTTAATTAGTTGAAATGCTGAACACACTTAATAACACCATCTGGTGGCCTATTATTTATACCATTTGGACGGTGTTTGCATATAAGTTCAAAGTCCCTGTTCATCTGCAGTTAAATGGTGCTAGTCACATCCACCCATCTGTCCGTAATTGCCAAGAATAAGACTGATCTCGCTGTGCACCCGTGTATATATATATATATTTAGATACTCGACTGAAACTGTAGGATACTAGTCGTATTTCTACTGTTTGTAAGCATTCATGTTTAAACGCGTAAAACAATATTTTTTAAGAGAAAATTATGCACTACTATACGATTTACTACTAAGGAACACAAATGTTATGTTATTTTGTGCATAAATTTATTTTTAAGTTATGTAAAATTTACATGACATAACGTTATTATTCTTTGCACATTTTTTTATATATACATATCGAATGAGCATATTTTATAAAGGTTGTTAACCTGGATAAAAATTTATATCGCCTGTAAAAAAACTTATACGAGCGATATAATATAGCCTGTATGTATTATTATCTATCCTGTGCACAAATTGTTCAATAAAAATACCTACGTGAAAGTTAGTAAACAAAAACTTTCTGAGTGGAACAAATTAGAATCATAAAAAAATAATCTTATTAATGTCATTGATACAAATCTGTTTCGAAACCAGTTTTTATACAATAATCTACAATTCATGGAATCCATTACTTTTATATCCTAATCATATAGTCTAAGAAGTCTTGATATTTCAGTTATTGCGAAACTAAAGCAATTCTTTTTGGAATTATGCCAAGAGAATTATTTTCACTGAACAGACATAATTCGAAAATATCCTTACAACTGCATAACATTAGATCATAGAGCGCGATAGATAAATTAGATACACTTTTTATACGTAGACAAATTATTTATGATTTAGTGTTTTATAACATATATTATTCTTATCATTTCAAAAATATCTTTCCAACGTTTTCGTTTTACATGAAACAGATTAAGTGAAACATGTAAGATGTGTTTAAACTTAATAAATAAATCACGCAAACGATGCAAATCTCGTAGAATGATAGCATCGTTTTTCTGTTATAGTGTCATGCTTTACAGCAGTGCTGAACAAAGTGCGTGTCTCTTGAAGCATATATGCCACTTGTGGCACGCTACTCTTCCAATATGGCACGACATAATAACAGAAATTAGCCTGATAATGCTATTATTAAGCTCTCTTGGTATTCCACTACCTCTTAAATTACTAAGTGGCACTTTGGAATAAAACTTCGTCGTTATTGCTTTAGGGGATTTGAAACACTTCTGAAGATTTTCAAACGAATTTCTCTATTTATACGCTTAATCTATCCTTTATAAACTTGAAAATAACTAAAATTTTAAATTTATTAACATGAAAAATATTTTAATAAAAAAGTAATCAATACATGTTTAAAAAATTCAACAAGAACGTACATCAAATGAGCGCGAATTTTGCTATAGTTTTATATAAATGAGCGCGAATGTGATAGTTTTATATAGCATAACGATATCTGTCACTAATGGGGATTTAAAAAAAAAAAATACTTTGAAAAGAAAACATGATATTAACTTTTAATTTAGTTCTGTAACAGAAAATAGTTATATAATCTTTAACTAGACTATTTTGCAATAATATATACATAATTTGAATCATATTTAACTCCTTTTGGCGATTACAAAGGGGTGAATAACATATCTACTTATCTGATCCAACGTATGTTTGGCAAAAGTATTGAAGAGTAGCCGACTTTTTTAATATAAATGTTTTATTGTATACATAATTTTATTTATAAATTATTAATTTATTTAAAATATCAAATACAGTACAATTAATTTTTTACTTTATAAAGGTTGAATTTTAAAGTAACTTTATTTAACTGTTTTCGAAAATACTAATTTAAACTTTTCTAGACTATTTACAACAGCGATCTCAAATTCATTCCCTTCAAAGGGCCATTTTAGTTATCTTGATTGATTGGGGGCCGCATTTAAAATTAATACCTTACGGGAAAAAGAAATATTTTTATATTAAGTAAATAATCTGATAGCTTGATTATGCTAAATATTTATATTCTAATTCAAAATTACAAAATGATTTATAAATGATAGTAGTTTTTATAAGTTTGGAGTAGAAGTTTTGTATTAAAAAATTCAATATTGCTGAATTTTAAAACAATTTATAAAAATACTTCAAAGTAATTTTCAAATATTTCATGAAAAAGATTGGTAGGGAATCTTTTATATATTATACTCTTGCGATTATAATAAATTTAACGCAAGTTGAAATAACGGGCATATCGGGCCATGAGTTTAAGACCATTGGTCTACAGGATAGACCTAATCGTTTAAATTATTTTAATGCCATTTATATCATTATCTATTGTATAATTGATAGTAATAATTTTCCTTTTGATGACACTGTTAGAATTAATCGATGCAAATTTGTTATATCTGTTATTGATGCTTTGATCTTGCTTGATTTTGTAATTAATTTGAATTAATTATATTCGTGCTCTTTATTTTATTATAAAAATCTAAATCTAGATTAACATATTTTATGCAATTTTTCTTGATCTTTTATTTTTCTCTAATATTTCAATTATATGTATGTACTATTAAACGAACAAATTTTCACAATATCAAACAGTTAATTACTATTCTCAAAACAACAATTTACAGTAATTTATCTATTATAACAGTCTTGTTTTTATTTTTGAAGAGTCAACCATATATATCTGCAAAAATTTAGAATTAACAAGAAAGTTTATAAATATAACCGTATAAAAATTAAAATTTCTTGTTATTTTTAATTTTTTTTTCTATTTCTAATATAAGTATAATAAATGTATTCAGTAGTGAGAAAATTTAAGGCTATTAACTAATTCACGTTATGTAAATATCACATATACACTGCATTATATTCAAAATTGCTGAATACAGAACAAAATGAAGTTGGCATTAAATTTTTGTAAAATCTTTACAGTTTTGATTAATTTGTTT
This sequence comes from Androctonus mauritanicus, assembly GCA_011317285.2. Classification (NCBI taxonomy): domain Eukaryota; kingdom Metazoa; phylum Arthropoda; class Arachnida; order Scorpiones; family Buthidae; genus Androctonus; species Androctonus mauritanicus. The sequence goes on along the minus strand of WUQG02126566.1, from coordinate 47,841 downwards.
GCATGAAAAGAAATCACATTCAAAATCTGCATTACTTTTTCCGAATTATCCATCTAAAAGTCTATTTAGATGGATAATTCGGACACGAACATCTGGCCAAAGAGGAAATACTCTCAGAAAAGAAACAATAGCGCTTTTCATACTAATTATATGAATTTTGCTAAAAGTTATCCCAATATCAATTTTCTATTGAATCAATCATTAGAGACAGTCAGTTTTCAATTAGTAAATAGATGTTAACTTGATTTATAAAATAGTTACAATGATATTTTATTAATTCTTAAATTATTATATCCTTTTTTGTTATTCCTATTTCTAAGATTATTTTAGAAGAGAGTGTTATCATTCAGTAAGATAATTAAACTTAGTGCTGGTTTGCATATTAATTTTTTTTTTTTTTATTTTGCGACTTTATTTATATTCTGATTAATATATTATGTTTAAAGAATAATTCTGGAAGCTATTCTTCGAAATCATAACTTGCAAAATTTAAAGATGAAGATTTTTAATAGTTTCGTATAAAATAAGCAGTGTCAACTAACTAAAAAAAATGTTTTCTTTTTAGTGTAGTTGACACAGATTAAGAAAAGTATTTTTGCCTTCTACATTAAAATGATTTTAAATTCTATTAAAAATTATTATAATATAAAAATAAATATAAAGGCTTATGTTAAATATTGTTGCTGTTCTTTCAATATTTAAATATTAAGTTTAATCTGTTTGTTTGGAATTGATTTTTGCATATTTACTGTCTGCTATTTTTCATTCGTAATTATTTACAACACATAATATAAGGAAGTTTAAAGTGAAAATCAGATTATATAAATTGATTTTAATATAAGATAGAGTTACGAGTTACAAAAGTTTTAAACTATAAAATTTCTAAGAATTTCATTTAAAGATTATTTATTTATTTCAATTTTTAATGAATCACGATGGCAGTAATTTTACTAATTCTCAGAGGAATTTACAATTTGATTAAAGTAATGTCATTGAATGTAATAAATTCGATAAAAATTTTCGATGCACTTTTCTTAATTATTTTTTTAATTTATTTTCTTTAAAACTAACATTATAATTTTATCTATTAATATAACAATGTTTTCATAACTTATATTTGTTTGTATTGTATAGCTAATTATAAAATACTGCTTTATACTTGGCATAATTCATAAACTAAAATAATAGTATTTAATGTTTCTGTTTTATAATTTTTATATTTAAATTTATTCTTATTTAAATTTTTTATATATTTTTATATTAAGTACGTTAAATTTTTAATTATCTTTTAAAATAAATCAAAGAAAATTTGTTCAAACTAATTTTTGAAGTCATAATTTGAGTTTTTCAATTCGTAAGTTTATTATGCCTATTTCAGGAAACTAAGATAGAAATAAAATATTGTTAAAAAATTTCAGATTATTTCCTAAGGCAGAATTTTTTTTTAACAAAATAATATTGATCAAGGAAAAATTTAGTTTAGCAAAACTTTTTATATATTTTATAATATCGTATATTTTTATCTTTTTAACAATAAGAGAGATTGTTTTTGTTCGATTACAGTAGTCTAAATTTATAGAGAGACTCTTAAATTAGAAAACAAAAAATTTCTCGAAGTATTTCCAGCTATAAATATTATTAATCATCAGCTGTTTAATATAAGTTTTAAATAAAAAACAATTCAAAAGTTTAGATCATTGTGTAACTCGAGAAATATCTTTACATTAGTCTCCAATTTTACGCTAATTGAAATAAAGTTTTTAAATATATTATTATAATTAAACAGCATTATAATTAAAAGCGTCACAAATAATATCAGAATTTATATTATAGAAATAGGAATATGAAAAAAATTATGCAAAAATTAATGTGAAAAGAAGCTAAATCTAAATGTGTCAAGATTCAATTAAGAGATTTATCTTTAATTTTGATTTAAGAAACTAAAAAGGAAAAAATGGAAACTAATCTCTCGAATTTTCTAAGTTAATTGATCTAACATCCCAACAAAGAAGAAAAATCCATCCTCCTCTTTTATGTTATCACCGAAGGGGGTTCGAAAAGTACAACTGAATTTTTATTTGTAATGATTTAATTTGTAGTTTTAAACTTTCGCAGTTTAAAATGCACTTTTTGAATTTTACTTTTTAAATTCATAAATTTATAATTTATTTAATAATAAACGTATTATTAACATGCTTTATTCATTGTTTGATAAATTTGCTTTTCTGTATTATTTTTTCTTAAAGAATAGATGTTTATTCTATTTAGATATTCATTTAAGAGAAATTATTAATGTTTTTGATAACATACAACATATTGTTCTTGGACACGACAACAACAACAAATTATTCGAATTTTCCTTTTTAAAATGGGATCTGCATAGATATCATGAGTTAATCGGATAAAAATATGCATAATTATCTGAGAATAATAGTATTTAAAATTGAAATTTATATGCCAAAAAATAAATTTACGTTTAAATGATTTGCACTACAAACTGAAACAAAATGTAATTTTAATTTTTATAAAATTCATATTTATTTCAATTAAAAACAAATCTTTTTAATTTTTTCTATGACGCATGAAATTTTTCATTTTTATTTTCTTCGTGACAATGTCTGTGTTCTCAGGCTTGATTATAGCATTTCACTGTTGATGGAAGAAAAAAATTAATATTCATTTAATTATTGTTTATTATATAAAATAAATATTATGGATCTAACATTACATTAAATAACACGAAAAATTCTTTACTGTTTAACAATAACTTTATCAAATAGGCCTATTCAAGACGAATAACTTCAAAATTTTGATTGATTTTTATAATACAATAAAGACATTAATAAATTCTAGATTTATTAAATTTATCAATTTTTGAAACATAATTTTATAAATCTTATACTTTATTTCATTATCTTATTTTTATTTTTTAATTGATAAAAAGATGTTTTTAAATTTATTTTCTAATTGGTTTAGTGACTTCTTAATTTTGTTATTAATTTTTTGAAATTTTGTAATTAATTTCATTAAAGAATTACTTGGGATTTTTATCCGAATTTATTTTGTTTGATAAACCTCTTAAGCTAGTTCATAATTGCACTTGTAAATCTATAATAACCTATATGTTTAAATTGCTTTCAATATATTTTATAGTAACTTTAATAAACTAGTTTTAGTTTCGATGCCTTATTTTTATATAAATACTGTAAATATAATTTGACAGATTTAATTAAATGCCTTAGTATCTTTAACAAAAGCGACTAAATTTTTATTTTCTGTTTATATTTTCTTGAAAACTTTTGTAAATTATTTTTAAATTTGAAAAACAAACAAGTATTTTAATTAATTTTTTTTGCTTTGAAGTTTTGTACAAATTTTTTAATATATCAGTTATCAAAATCACTTGCATTTTTTAAATTGTTTTAAAATATCACACATGAATTCAAATTTTCATTCAAATATTTTTTTCGTGGTCATCATCATATTCTGTTAAATCATCATGATCGCATATGATTAATAGATAATGCTATTGATAGATTGATTGAGGAAATATTTTGATGAATCGTGTAAATTTTGAAAACTGTAGGAGTTATGTTTATTAAAAATGTAACATATAAATTTCATGTCTATTAATGGGTATAAGTAAGCATAATTGTAACTATAAGCCAAGGTTTATTTATTTTAATGACTCTCAAAAGATTTTTATCTCGATAAACTTGTTCTAAATTTCCAAAATCCTTGTTATATAGTGTAAACTATTTTTTACCACATTCATAAATTTTAAACAATTTCTTTAAATTTGCTATGATAATTGAAAAATCATTATCTTGTCACTATTTCAAAGATAATCACAACCAGTAGGAAAGATTTAATCGATTAGAGTGACCAATTATTCTATTTTGACTTAAACAGCGAAAATATAATTTAATTATTAAAATAAAAATTGATTTATCGAAATAAAAACTTCTCAACTATAAATTTATAATGTAATTTAATTCTATTTTTAATAGATTTTTTACAAAATACTTTCAGCTTTCAATACAAGTAGACAAAAGAATAAGTTATCGTATATAAACTGATTTTATAGATTCGGAAATAAGTCATACCAGACGTATTATAAAGATCAGACCTACATTTAAAACGATTATAATCTCTGCCCCGATAATAAAAGTTTTCATACAATAGCTCCCTACTGAATGAAGGGATAAGTCTATTAACCTGATTAAATTCTTGCTTCAGTCCCTCAAGCTGGCTCACAATAAGAATATTTTAATACGTGGCCTGCAGAACATATTCTGTTTTGTGATCTTCGATGTTATTTATAAATTTAGGATTAAGGAATTAAAACAAAAATCATTTATGGTCGAAATTTTTCTTTAAACAATTGTTGAATTTAATAACATTATTTCCATCAGAAAATAGACTATTGCAATTTGAATTCGTAAATTCTCTAATGACCTTACTCCAAAAAAATAATTTTAATTCTTTGTTGTTTAATAAATTGTGTTTAATCTGTTAAACATCTACTACATTTTATTTTTATGCAAACTAATTTTTACTTTCTTTTATATCAAACTAACATTGTCTTAAATATAATTTCATTTTAACAAAAATCATTTTTTTAGTTTTATTAAACTTTTGTAATTCATAAACAGAAATTTTAACATGTATCAAGGGAAACTATTTACAAATATGATTTTCATTTATCAAATTACATAAATCTTATTAAGTGTTACTTGTGATTAAAAAGCTCTGAAATTCATTTATAAATAAAAAAATTGTAATTTAAAATTCAAAGTTATTTATACGTATAAAATATTTTAATTCTATAATTTTATGTATAATAATTATAATTAATTTAAATTAGTGTAATTTCTATGTAATGAGATATCAAGGAAGGCAAAATTAAATCTGATAAACTAATATAACAATATTATATGCTCCACTTAATAGACTTCGGATGCAAAATCGATTAGATCTGTTATTATAAACTTAAATTTATTTTAACGATTCACTATAATTTATTAATAATGTTTTTTTAGTGTATAATTTATGAATTTAATAATTTATTACCATTATTTCCATATTTTACATCTATTAGCATATATATATATGTGTGCATAAACACTGCGAATATGTCGGATGATTTTAAAAATTAAAAATTTAACCGGAAAAATAGAAGAAATCGCCTAGGCCTACGTTCAACCGATCAACATGATACATGACAATAGTTAACAGCGTTACTTTTTTGCTGTCAATAGACAAAACGCATAAAACTTTGCAGAGTACTTTACGACTCTATTGTTAAAATATTTCTTATTGCTTATGACGTCATCGATGATGAGTTCTTAGTGTTCTAGGTGGAAGCAGTATGGTTATGATGGTTAAAAAAAACACACACACTATCGGCAACACAATACAAAGCATAAAAGGGGAAGAATGAATATGTAGCTCTCTGTTATTATAATCGTCAACCTTCTAGTTGCTATTTGATAAAGGCGTATTGACAAACTAACCAATAATGAAGTAAGGGAAGGCCACGAGTCTTCTCCGATCCATCCAATCGGCACGTAGATAGGCGGACGTACGCTGTGCACCATGGGACTGTAACAACCGCTGCACAGACGACTGTCTGCGCGGTGTGGGGAAAGTACCACGGTGTGTTGTGTAGCCAGTTGTGTACTGTGGGGTGTAAACAACAGTCTGTCATCGTATCTATCTCTGTGAGTGTGGTTATTTCATTAACGGCCAAAATTCGTGTCAAAAACAGAGCCCCACTTCCCACCTCCAGGATGGACCACAATGAATCAGATTTGGATGGTAGCATGGTGAGTGATTTGTTTTCCAGCTTATATGGGTTTGTAGAACGCGCGCTGCTATCAACTAACAGGGGGTTTCCCACCTCAGTAGCATGGCTATTGATCTGCTAGGCTTGGTTAGTGCGTGTGAGGTTCACGTGTGACAGCTCAACCCGGCGGTCTCGGCTGTTCGCTTTTTTTTTCTTTTTTGTGTTTGGGTCTTTGTCAATCGGTAGTAGGCTTTGTCTTTATTCTTGTATTACGCGGGCGTTTGTATGGTTTCTACTTGTCGATTAGAAATGTCACACTACGCGGAGACATGTCCAGTCGATTTTTATCATTTTTAATTTTTAATATTGCATTTTTCTCGTTTTTTGGTCGCTTTTTCCCATGCAATGAGAGAACTCCAACGAATGTCATTGGTTGTCGGATATGCGAAGTGAATTTAGTCATAGTTTATTTATTATTGAATTTTTCCAAGCTTCGAGCTTCTTTTGCCCTGTACAATATATTAAAATAATTTTCGATCGTAGACTTGTGCAGACAATGATATACATAGTACGATTTCTCCAATTGACTCTCCCTTTCATGGAAGATATGATAACTTTTATGCGTTGACCATCACTCCACCCACCCTCGATGGTCCCCCTCTATGATAATTGAGTCGCATGTGACGTTGCCATAGAAACAAGCGAGACAGAGATAAGTGCGACACACGGCGGTTAATCACTACTAAAACTCGGCCTGTTTAAACGGACACAGAATTGCCTTTTACGGTCGATATTGGGCTGGGGTTGTTTATTTGATATCAATGTTTTATAACTATGTATCATAAATAATTTTATCGTTGATAAAAATTAATAAACTATATGTAATTTGCATATTTGCGCTTTGAAGCATTAATTCCCTGTATATATATATATACAGTATATATATATATATATAAAACAAACTAAACATAAATGAGTAGTTAACACGGAGGAACATAATTAATCATTTGTTTAAAATTAAATTGCACTACTGAAAAAAACTTTTTAAAAATTAAAAATTAAATATAATAAAATGTTTGAATGAAGTTTTTTATAAGTTTAAAATAATTACAACTTTGACCTGGATTCTTGAAATAATGTTATTTTATTACAAAAAGTATGGGATATAGAAATAAAAGTTCTTTTTTTCTGTTTTATATTTATTCATTTATTTATTATTGTTTCAATTGACCCATAAAGATTAGTCGAAATGTCTTATTGTCGTATTTATGTTTATTGCGTAGTGTTGTTTCAGAATTATAAACTATTATAACTTTAAAAATCGAAAGTAATGCTTGATATAATTTATATCCGCGTTTTTAATTCAAAATATTAAAAAGAAAAGAAAGAGAGAATAAATCAGGATCAAATTTTGGTACAATGTAAACAATACTTTTTTGCATTAAAAGATTTGCTCATAAATCCTCTTTGGTAATAAAAGATATTTTTGGACTAATAAAACTCTTTGTATAGACAACAGCTTTTGCATGAGTTTGCTATAACTATGAAAGAGTTTAAAGAGTTTAAGAGTCTTTACAAATTAAACTTACGAATTTTATATAGCTAAATTAATAAGTGGCGTCTTGATTAAACTGTAAGCAAAATTTTTAATTGCTAGTTTTAAAATAAACAGATAAGAGCCGCTTCTAAACTTTCGAAATCATTAGAAAAGGGTGTGTAATGTTCAAAATTATTTATATTTAATATTAAAAAAGTATATAAAGCTATAAATAACGTTCTAAATCTAGTAATAATTTTGTGATCCATTAAACGTTATTGTCAATGGTTACGGTTCGTAAAATTTTCTAATAATCTGTTAAATATTTTATAAAATTAGGACATCTTACCTGATTATATATTCTTTTTTACGAATAGTGAATAGTTATTCAAACTGTAAGAGATTAACATTAGGTAGTATTAGATCTTTGAAAGATAACGATACACAAATTGATTGTAATACGGTACTATTCCATTCAATTGTTTAATAAGCAAATGCTTTCCATTTGTAATCTCTACACTTTGGAACTTGAAACAAAAAGAACAAATTTAGATACAAGTATATGTAATTTGAAACTTAAGGAAACAATAATTAATTCTATTCCAAACATATAAACAAATAAAATGCATCAGATTTTTTATAATTTCCTAGTATTTAAGAGATGATTTGGAACCGAAATCGCTAAGTGTTATCACCATTTCTATAAATAAAACCTTAAGTTTAAATGTTCAATTATTAACATGACCTCGATTTTAAATAAGATGTTCTCAAATGACACAATAAATACGTTGAATTTTGCAATCACGGATATAACGTCATACCCGATAGGACTACTTAGTCGGTTCATAAGGGTTGATGGATGATAATTCTATGTAAAGAAGAGTCCCGTTCTTTAAATAAAACAATAGATAATAAAAGTATTGATATAAGAAATCGAAAGCACTGTTTCATCAGATAAAGTTGAACGCTGAAAAGAGTACCTTTTCCCTAGATAAGAGCTGGAAGATTGGTGGCTTCACCAGTGAAAAGAAAAGTTCGGAGAATTATTTGTTTGAAGAATATTCAGTTAAGGTTGTCAACCTCAAACATTACACACACACACACACACACACACACACACACACACACCTGACTTAGGCAACATAACACAGGGGGATAAACACACCTGGTCAAAAGCACGACAGGTCTAGTATGAGCTTAGTTTCAAAAATAAAATATCCTGCTCTTCACTTTTCCATTCGAGAGTACTGTATTGAGAAGTTGTAATGCACAGAAGCGATTTTCGGATTATGATAATCGATAAAGATGAGTCAGCAAGGTGAGTTAATTAAAATTAATTAAGATCGAATTTTAACATTTATAAAAGAATTAAATAGGGAAAAAATTCTATTACAATTGTGTTAATAGACAAAAATAAATATGTTGCGATTTTAATTGTTTTTTAAATGTCTTAAAAAAATGAAACAAGAATTAATAGAGCAATTATTTCATGTTTTAACGTCTTTATTTTAGTGGTGGAAAATTTCTTAAATAGTGGTTATTGACTGTAAATAACCTATTTTTTAAGATATCGTATGGGAATATTGATTATAAAAATACATGTGCAAAATTTTAAGTAACATTTTTAATAAAAATCAACCGTTCGATGACATATTAACCTAAGATTATATATATATTATATCAGGATCAAACTAATTATAAATCTTAACAATATTGATTTAATTCATTTTTTAAAGGAATTATTTTTAAAAATTAGTTTATTGACAGATATTTATAAACTTTTTACACATTTTAAACATATTTTATATCTGTAAAGTATAAAGAAAAATTTAATCCCAAAAAGTTACCTGATTTAAATTTTTAAAAAAGGGTGTCTTGTTAAAAGATCTTAAATAATTTGATATTTTCAAATGAAATGTATTTTAGTGAGTATCTTATTTGAATAATTTAAATGGCTATTTAAAAATTTTATTTGGAATAATATCTTAAAACGTCAATTTATTAAAATATTCTTGAAAGTTTAAAGATATGTCATTCCATTTACTTACAAAAACTAATCAACTTGTTTATAAATAATATAAATTTCTTTACTTCATTAAAATTCTGTTTTGTTAAAATCTCATAATCTTTAAAAGAATGAAAAAGTTTATATATTTATAATTTAATGTAAATCCGATGATTAATCATTGCATGAACAATATTGAAGGAATAAATGGTATTATTATTCGTTTGAAATATTCAAAAGCGTGAACTGCTTAATATTGACTTATCTATTAAACATTTAATATTAATTTGGAATGCACTTGATAATTGTAAAACTTGTTTATCTTTTCTTAATTATCGAGAAATTGGAATTACGGTGCATATGCAAACACAATACAATATTTATTTAAAGAAATTAATTTATTTCTTTTAATTTTTCGAAGTTAGTATTAATTTATCAATCACGTTTTTGGTTATACAATTAGATTAATTGCTAAACAAATACTAAACAAAATGGCAATCAAAATGATGTTTCGTACTCTTCTGAGCCAGATAGTATAAGTATATATATATATATTTAAAAAAAAACAAGCAACCCTGGGGCAGACCTTTATCAAATGAAGGATGACTTATATCAAAAGAACCGTCTTAAACGGAGGATTGACAAGATGAAAATGTCTAACTTGCGCTATTGTGTACCCAATAATCTTTTACACACAATTCTATATAAAAGAACTGTAATAATTACTATTCTATAGTAGTTTCTGTCAAAGAAGATGGAAAAGAAATAATAACAAGTTGCGTGATCGCGTGGTCTTTTTAGTTTGTCAAAACTGTGAATCCTATTTCTAGGAAACCGGATGCAGAATTTTATATGTTATTTTCCTTTTCTTAGCTAGAAATAACAATAGGGACCTTATATCGGGAGTGTGAGCAGGTTGTGACAGCATTGAACTGAAACAATGTGATTACTTAATTACTATTCGTATAGATCTGTACTCAAAGTCATGGCTGAGTTACTGACCTAAGTGAAGCATTACTTTCCCCGATTCTTCAAAGAGAACTACAATAATGTTACCAGTTTCCTTTTATCTTTGTTTTTTTTTTAATTGTTAAATATAACAAGTGTGAACGTATTTAAAATTGAATGAATCTAAATTTAATTTACAATAACATAGACCTAATTCATAGATGAGATAGGCCTATATGAAAAGATAAATTTTCCTTGACATTTAAATAGCAAAATTAAAGTGTAAAAGCTGCATAATCTTAAAAAAGTTATCATTTTTTACTTTTAGAGATAACTAATATAACAGACTACAAATTGCTAGTTTAATTATTGCTTACGATTTTTATATAGAATAACTATGGCCTATATATAGGCTATGTGTGTGCATGTTTATAAAAAATTATTCTATTATTGACTGAAAAAAGAAACTGTTTAAATAATTGTTGATTTTTCTCGATACAATCAAAATAAGTAGGCAATAGGATAATTGATAGTGTATAATATGGCATAAATATTTATTTAAAAAAGTAATGAATTGTTTCTTAATTATTTTACAAAGTTTTTTTACTAATATTCTACTTAAAGCTATGATGTAAATAAGTTTATGCTTAAAATAATATAGAGGATATATTACATTATAATAAAGCATGAAAAAAATAATTGAAAATTTGTAATCTAAATTTGTAAACAGTTTCTTAAATTTGTATTTATATATATTTTTGCATTCTTGTATATGTCTGTATAATATTATTATTATTATTATTATTTAGAAATGTCTATAACTACGAATTTAGTAAAAATAATCTGTATGAGTTAATAATTAAAATAACAGACATTGAGTCACGTTAGAGAAAAACACCCCCATGGTGAGTGATTGAAAAACAAGTTTGCTTTTTTTTGAGCTTAAAAATTAATGATCTGTGATTTTTGAAAAATTCGTTTAAATTTAGACAGCCGAAAACATTATAAATTTAATTTTTGATAACATTTTTCTTACGATCTATTTTCTTTAGTGGTAACGGTTGTTTGTAAAACAGTTTTTTCATAAATTTTAACTGATTAGTCTATCTTATGAAATAACTGATATTAATATAAATATCGAAATATATTTGAAATTTTATAAAAGTTATGAATAGGCTACTGCAATAAGTTTTCTAAGGAAGGAAAAAAAAAGAAGTAACCGAAATATTTGTGCTCTTAATTATATTAGTGTCTCTGAGTATAATTTTTCGGCTAATGGCCAACGTCGTTAAAATAAAACTAACTGCTTTCTTGAAGAAGAAGAAAAAAATCAGTTAAAATATTTTCGCTGATTCAACCTTAGAGAATAACTAGATGTTAAATAGTCAGTTAAGGTAACCGATCGAAGCAGCCATTTAAATACTTAATGAAGTGTTGCATTATATAAAATGGCTTCTCTTATTGATATCGATGACAACTGGAAAACACTTTTGTTTTAACTTTTGTTCCCAAAATTAAAAATACTAAAGAGAAAACTAATTTTTGTTAAATCGAATAAACTTTTGAAGACCAAATACTTTTCCAGTAGTAAAAGTTCAAAAGTGGAATTTCTAGCAAGCAAAAAAATTAACAACTGCAATGTCAAAGTTATTGATCTTGTTTTTCCTTAAGCGGAATGTTTGAACAAATTTCAATGGATTTATATGGTTTCTATGAATGAGACGTTTCTAGGTTTCTAATAGCGAATTATCCAGAGATAAAATGATTGCTTAAATTGTTATGTATTAATAATAATAGAAAAATTGTTTTGGATTAGGAGAAAAGTCCCGGACGAGCAACTTTCTAATGTACTTCAGGCATCTTTGCCTGCCGCTCCACTTCACCCCGTCGGGTGAGACTGCACTCAACCATTATTAGTAGAAAAACCACTACATCTAGAGTTCCAGCTGTAAGAAACCAAACCTACAAAAATGTATTGAAAAGAAGTACGACATTCAATTATCCAAAGCCACATAATGGAGATTCTGAAATTTAATCGCGAGATTCTCATGTAAATCTAGCTAAGTCAGTTCTAATTATGTTTCGAATAGTTCAAAGAATAACACGAGTTCTTATATCGTATATTTTCTGTCATTTAGGAAGTAGATGTTTGGACATATAGCGATCAGTCTTTGTACATTTACGAGAGACTCTTGTTAAATAATTCAGTTGCTAACTGTGGTACACGCTACACGCTACGAACTGCTAAACTATGAGATTAAATTGCTTAAATTGTTAACTGAGAGAGTGTGTTAGTTTTGTTTTAACGATCATTGATGCAAACGATTAAAGATAGTTTATCAAAGCTGAATGTCTAAAATTCGATTTTGCTTAAATTCCTTACATAAAAGTTAATTTATACAGTATATATTAATATTAATAATATGAAAATTATATTAAAAATTATCAGTTTTAATGATGATTATTATATAATTAAGATTATACAATATTAATATTTATAATATAATACTATTTATTATATAATTAAAATTAATCGAATTTCTATTTTAATTTTAATACGACTTAAGGCCTTATTTTACTAAAATTAAAATTTTGTTTCATAATGATGAGAAATGTTTCCCAAATAATTTTAGATGAAATGATAACAGTAGAAAAATTCTCTATTTTAACTAGAAACTTTTATTGAAATCAAGCCAATTGTAAACTATTTGTAACAATTTGCTTCTATGTTACAATAAGTAACAAGTTCTATGTTTGAAGTTTAGTGCCATTTGATCCACAAGGGCTATTTAAGTTGTTATAAATAAAAATTTGATAAGTTTTACAGCTATTGTGCTACATTGTCGGTTTAATGCAGTTATTGTTAATGTGCTATTTAATTCGACTATTAATGAATACTACTGTGCTTTTTCGCCTTTGGAAATTTTACATTAAAGAATTGTAAGCTATACATACTTTTCCTTCCTAAATTACTTTGCATGCAAATTTTACATTATTTTTCATTAAAAAACATATCTCTCTGCTAATCTACTGTAATATCTGATACAGGATAGGCCTATCTAATACAAATTGCTTATAATTTCAAGCGAAAAAGTATAAAACATTGAAATTCTATATTTTAATCTTAATCTTATCTGATTATCACTGTAATTGCTAACAATGGGTGATTAAAATAGTACTGATTTGCTTGTTTTATTTTATGAATACCACTTTATTTAATTATCAAATAAGTTATTTTTCTTTATTTGATTACGGCCGTATGCACTATGATTTTCGGCAATTAAAAATTTATAAAAATTGTATTTATAAATAAATTATTATCAGTAAAATAATTCTAGTTATAAACACTTTTGTATTATTTTTAAAAAAATCTTCAGCTGTTATACTTCCCACAAATTTTAATTAAATGCAGCTTATTAGATTAAAAAAATTAATAAAACAATTCGATCTTAACATTTATCTCTATGGGGCATAACATTATTAGAATTTTAAGCTTATCAAAGATCGTTAATTAGATCTACGGCCTATTCCATCAGGCATCGTTTTATGCTACAAAACTTCACTAGCGAAATAATTATTATAAAAGAACTATTTTAATAAAAATATATAGTTCAGTAATCAGTTTTAAGTTAATTGTCATCAAGGCCTACATGGTAGATTAATAAAGTTTACTTTGATCTCTAAATATTTAATAACCGAAACAGTTTATTATGTAAGATTATCATCTAAACTATTTGATGATAATATCAGCAGTAAAAAAAAAACAACGTCGAATCGTATTAACCAATGAAAGAATAGTTCTCAAGGAATGGCAGAGTATCATATGTCCCCTGAAGGACAATTCGACAAACGCATTAAGTAAGGGCGTGTTTCTGGACACGAAATGTATACAAGGCGGAGATGGGATGTCGAAGTACCTGATCCGCCCTTCACACCTATAGGCGTGGGGATAAACATCATACTAACGAATTCAATATACAATATTCAATGCCCCTTTATATTACAAAGCAGTTTTAACGAACTCGTTATCCAAAGAGAAAGTGCGAGATCAAATTTCAAGATATCTCAATTAAAGTTTCAATTTATAATTAGGTTATTATCAGCAACTCTTTTTCTTTATTATTATGCACATATTGTTTCAGTTATTTAATATACTGTTAAATATCTACAAATTTATTCGATATAAAATATATTTTAGATAAAATTTTAACGCATACAGTAGCCTATCGGCTTTTATTGTCGGTTACATTCAGAGAATGATCCTCCGTGTAAATTAATACCGGTGTCAGATTAAAACACTTATAGATGAATAAATCATTATCACTATTTATTTTCTACTAGCAGAAATAATTTTTGAACGCATTCAGGAGTTTCATCGAACTCTATCGGAATTGTACGTGTATAATAATCTCTCTTGTGTCTTATATTTAAACAACCCTGGAAAGTAAACTTAATGCTTGAACGAATCTTACCTTACTCGATTGAAATACGTGGGAGTAGTTACATAGTAAACTTGAGCTTACTTCTAAACAACTCGGCGACGTTCAAACGTTAGCAGTTATCTTTAAAGATGAATTAGGCCTACATAAACTAAAAATTGCAAAACATAATTTTTAATTCTGGTCTCTAGCACGGTATGCAGAATTGATTCAATATCTTTATGCACGCATCGAAACGATGCAAAGAATCGCCGTAAATCTAGTAAAAAAGTATATACTAACCGATTTCTAAAAATTGCAACCATAAGTTATGCATATTATAAACATCTTGATAGTTTTCAAGATGGAAAGACGATCAAAATAGATTCAGAAATAGCCATTTAACGATGACATTTATAAAAATTTATTAAAAGTATAATTTTTTTAACTTTTAGAATTTTTTAATGATTAAAAAAATCTCCATTTTTAAAGAAATGGCAATTCGATTAGTTATTCTCAAAAAATGTTTTTTTGTATTTTGTTATTTTTTAATGGAGAATCATTTCGGATAACGAATTTAAGTTAAAAACTAACCGATGTTTTTCGTTTAACATATCCATTTGCGGTTTAAAATTGTCAAAAATTCTTCTACAAATAAGGTATTATTAATTGAGATCTTGAGGCGAAGTAGAACCGCAATCAAATATCGGTGTATTAATGAATCCTTAAGCTTCAATCCTAGAGTTCTTACCGATTCGGGGAGTAATCTTTCCACAGAATTGAACCAGAAACATTACATGCATAGACTAACATGCTTTCCTAATTGTTAAACATTTTATCGATCCTCTCATCCAGAGAAGGGGACCAAATATTGTGCGACGGATACTCCTCTTACAAGGTCGCGGTTGAATTCCGAATCATTCACTTGAAGAAACAACACAAAAGAATTCCTTTTTATTCTCTTTTGTCAACAATTACTGAATTTGTTGACTATTTGCGGGAAAATTCCTGAAATGGCTAAGTTAAAAAATAAATAAAATAATAACAAACCATTTCTTAAAGCATTAAATTTACCTATGTAAGAACCGGTAGGCTGGCTATACTTACATTCAATTGAGGAGTAGACAAATAGAGATTTTAAAGCTAGAATTCAAGTTTCGCAAGGAAAAAAAAAAAAATAGTAGTTAGAAAGCGGTGTAATATTGAAAAAGTTATCGTGTTTCTTAATTACTTTTTGCAAAAAAAAGATGTTTTTTTCCCTGATGTTTTTAATCGAATAAAAGCAAAATTTAAATATCCAATAATTCGATAAATTCGGATGCGAGTTTCGTATATTTATATAAATTTAAACAGAATGTTAATTTTAATAATAAATTTTAGTTTTAATAAGTAAATATATTATACAGTTAATCTTCACATAGGGGGGAAAAAAACATGATATTTGATTTGAGATATGATGGCAATAATGTTCGTGGCGACGAAAGTTGACTAAGAAAGCTGTGACAAATGCATTATACGGCTTATTAGCAAGGTTACAAGAAAGCGGAATATAGAATTTATGGAATTTATTTCCATAATAATAATAATAATAACGTGATTTATTCTTGTAACTGTTTTTTTTTATCCTTGGAAGAATAATCAAAACAAACTTGACCGATCACAAAATTACGAAGAATGCTTATAACCTTCAATTCATTGCATGCTGTAGGTTAAAACAAGTTGACGTGGACTTTTTAAGAAGAAAAACACAGAGTATAAAAAAAAAACATTTTTTAAGCATTACCTAATTACAGTTTAGTTTATCAATATTTATTGAAAACAATATCTATCTTTGAACATCGATTTGACCTGGCCTTTCGCACGATCTAGTAAGCGAAATTACAGCGTGGAGGTTAAAGGTCAGAGAAGGCGTCGGGTCATCTTGTGTGGTATCACTTTTTTATTCTTAAAAGAGTCGGCTTTTTTAAATTATCGTTTTTGCATTAATTAATAAAAAGAAAAACGTCAGTTAAACTGCTGAAATTTCGGAATATAATAATAGTTGGACTAGCTACATTATTCATCACAGAAGCATTCGTGTGCAAACTGCTGTTTAACTCACAAAAGCACTGCAAACTGCTCATTACACGGTGTAACTTTAACAATAACAGCTGCACTAAATAAAGCGACCACTCGGTTTATCTGTCGTCACTGACGAATACCGTTGAAAAGTCACCCTATCTAAAAGAAAAAAGATCATCTTTTTGCGTGCGTAACTCGTATCAATATCGGTCACATTTCGTCACGTGACTTCGCCAGCAGACAACTTTCAGGTCACTTTTAATTAAACACAAACATGTCCGAGTAGCATTGTTCTTATTCGGAAGGTTCTAGTAGAAGGACGTGTCTCGACTGACCAAGTGAATTTAGTTCTTTGTCGATTGACCATCCCGTCATCGATCATGGCAATGTTGTTGGCATGATTTATAGAAGCATGATTGAACTATGAACTCTACTTCTTCGTTCTTATTGAAATATAAATTACCGTAATTGAATTTCAAATGTTACACAACTGTATTTACCTTTGAATTTTTTGATGCCACTTGTAATTTGTTGGACATCGTCGAAGTTGAGTGTAAAATTTCTTTTGACGACTATCGTCCGACAAGATGAAGTGGCAATGCAATTTGAATTCTCTTTTAACCCTCTTTTAACCTTGCACAATAAACATGACAGTTGCGCATTAACTGTATACATAATATACCATTCGAAACCACCATTTAAAATTGCTCCAAGTAACATCAAATTCTATTATTACCATTTTCTTTTTATATATATATATGTATACATACATGCCTATAGCTGTGAGACATTGTAGAAATCTTTAATTATGTAGATAAAATTCATTAATGAGAACAATCAATCAAAAAGACGTATTTATTTTAATTTTCGATTTATATATTTTACGAGTTTAATTATATTTATAGACTACTATTACTATATAACTTCTTATTTTATCATTCTTAATTAGAATTTTCAATTTTCCAATCTATTTTTGTGTGTCTCGGAATCTAAATGTTAACAGTTATTAATTTTCCAAGGTATTTTTTTTTCTAATTAAAATTAAATTAGTTTTAACAATTAAATTAAACATTTATATCATAATAAAAATAATAATAATAATAATTATTATTATTATATAAAATTATATTTTTTAATTAAAAATTTTCTTATAATTTATGGACTTTTGTTTTTAATTATATATAAATTTTGATTATGAAAATAAATCTATAAAAATTTTCTCGTTTTAATTACACCGAAACTTAATTTTTAATTAACGGGTTAGAGATTTAACTTTTAGAATTTATATTATGCGCTATTTTTAAACGTATTTACGAAATTTAATTTGAAATTTTATTGTCTAAACACAAGACCCGAGCTCTAAAGAGCCGAAGGAGAACAAAAAAAAAAAAAAAAACAAGTAAAAATCTGCTTTTCTGTTAAGGATTCCTGTTAAAGTTAACTTCTATTGCAGAATCTCAACTATATAAAAACAGAAAATTAAAAAAAAAAAAAAAAACTACCAGACGGATCTAAAATTTATTTACCGAAAACATTATTAAGTTAATTTGATGAAAACGTTTCAGTTAAATTAGTATAAAATTTATAATACTCTTAATTAAGAATTTCCATGACCTATTAAAGTTTATGATTCTTATCGCGAATAATAAAGTATTGATGATAACTATTTAACATGATCTCTTTAATATTGCGTCGTAATCACTGTTTTTAATCCCCCAACTTTCTTAAATGTTTTAAACGTATTACTAAAAGTAAAATTTGGAATGAAAACAAATTTAATCATTTTTCTACTTGCTAACAGATATAAATTCACTTTATATTGTACGCAACGTTTCCTATTTTCATCTAAAAATCTTATCCATTAAAAACTGTCAAAAGTATCGAGTTTTCTCTCGCAATAAGTTATAATTTGTTTTTTCACAACCAAATATAGAATAAATGTAAATAAAAATCGGCTTTTGAACGATATAAAAATATGTACATCAACTATATTGTTAAAAAAAAAAATTGCGCGATAACTTAATTATTATTTGATAAGTTTGTTTTAAAATCGTATTTATCTATAAAGGTATAGACGCTATTTTCTAGTATAAAATTATCAGTTTTCTATTTTAATATCGAACGTAGGTTTTTCTTTTATGTTATGATGTTGTGTGTTTATATATAGTCTAATTTATCTAAATATGTATGACATCATGACGCGGTTATAAAAGTAAACGAAATTTCTAGATGATTAATCAAATTACAAAATTAAACTATTCTATATTTGGTTTTTTTACCATCACGTAAATTCTGAATACTATATTTGGTTTTCGAATAAATTCTTTCCAAGACAAAAATTGGATTAAAATTACCATTCTCTAGCCTGCTTTTTAAAGTTTTTGTATATACAAACCCGCTTTAATTTTTATTATGCAGTTTACTTTATAATAATTTCGAAATGGTTCTGTAGATACAGTTTAAAAATATTCTATTTTTAAATATTTCTATAAATAAAGAAGAATACGGTTTTTAGATCATCCGGCCTTTGGTTCTAGTTTATGTATTTAAATAAAATTTGTTTTAAATACGTAAATTTTCATTCGAAAAACATCCTAATCATTTAAACGCTAACCATTCAATTATTTTTTTAAGTTGTAACAGGAATGCAGATTGGTTAACGTTCAATAATCGATCGCCGATACGATTATAAAATTTTAAATATCAGTTAAAAAATATATATATTTGTGCAAATTTATATTGCAAAATAATTATTTTTATCGCGAATTTTTATAATCCAGAATGCGATGAAAATTTTTATTTTTTATTTTTAATAGAAACTGTTCTTATATAGATATGTGAGTAGTCTATAAATCAAAATTTATATCCGTTTAAAAAATTTATTATATAGGCCTACTATTTAGAAATGATTTAGAACATAAAAGCATTTCTTAGTTTATTCACTTAAAAATGCGTTTAGTGAAACAGGAATTTCTCTAATATAGAAACAGAAACGGAAACAAACTGTTCTAAACTAGTATTTATTGGGTGACATAAATAGCAGTTTCAAAGATGGTGCTCTTAGTTTCTGTTCGGGGATTAGTTTTCTTTAGTGGACGGCATTAAAAATAGATTTATAACATAAATTACACATTGTTATTTAAGCAAAACCGTATACTTAATCGTGACAAAGAAGCAAAGACAAAACAAAAAAAAAGACCTTAAATTTGCAATATTTAAGTCTCTAAATTTTATAAAATTATCTAGTAAGGCATATATAATGTTTACTGCTACTATTATCAAAAACTTAATTTTTTACAGCCTCAAAATATTCAGTCTCGACTCTCTCATTACATTAAAATTATAAATTTATCAAAAGAAAATTGTTTTACTGCGCTCACCAATATTCTAATAAACTTTAAAGACCTTCTATAATTTCTACCATATTTATACCGAAAAAAATACGAAAAATCTTGAAGAATAGCATTATTTGCGTAACATATTACCAATAATCCCTCGCATAATATCTAAAAATTATTCTAAATTTATCGAATTTATTCCGATTTATTTCGAGCAGTCGGAGGAGAAAAGAAAAAAAAAATTTACATTCGATTAAATTAAATTCTTAGATATTATAGTTTATTATATTGGATCGGAAAAATCGATGTAAAACGGGAGAAGAATTACTAATTAAAATTTTAACTAAAACTTTAAAAGCCTTGTATGCCTAGTTCTTATTAATAATTACGCAATTTCAACTCAAAATCTCTCGTAAATAAATTGATTTATGTCTTTAAATTAAGTTTGACGATTTCAATTAAATATGAAGAATCACTTTATCCCACTTAATTGATTATCTGTAATAACTATACACAGAATAAATGAGTAAACACGAAACTTATTAAAACAAATCGATTATTTCAAAACGTAATTTTAAATATCATTGTCTATTCGACAAACATTAATTATTTTTGAATTATGACACTTTATATACATTTTTAAAATAATCTTATTCGGTAATCTTAAACCAAAACCTATAATTAAGTTTATTTGGATAACAATCCGGAGATTAATTTTCTGGATATCTAGGCATTTCTTTAACCATTTTTCAATCGTAGAAAAAAAAAGTTGAAATGACTTTTAATCGTTATCAGTAATGTCGAAATGGTTAAATATAGTCATCGATAATTAATTACAAACCGACCTGTCTATTGTTTACGACAATTTTCTAACGAAAAAAAAAAATAAAAATAATAAGGTTAGCCTCACTGGTAATGTCTGAAGAGATGCAGTGAAGTTAACGTGACTTTTGCTATTTTTATTCTATATTTCCAAGTTTACCGTATATTGCTTAATGTTTATATAATTTTCATTTTCGCATTTTAACGATGACAAAATATACTTTCAATACTGAGAAAAACAAAATTAATTTCGTTTATCATTTATATACAAGACAAGGTAAGTTTTTTATTTTAATAATTTATTAATTATACGTGTTTATAAAAAAATAATTTATAATTTTTTGCATATTTATAAAAATAATAATAGTGATACATAATAACAATAAAAAAATTTATCGAAATTATTAAAATAACCATAAAGATCAAAATAATGATAAAATATTTTAATAGATAAAATGATATAAAGAGTCAAATGTTTACATAGGAATATTAATTAATGTATAATTTACAAAGTAAAAATATGTTATTAGTTTATATGATTAAGATATAGACTTATTTAACGATATGATAATGTATTTACAACGAAGCTGTTTAATGCTGCGTTATTAAATAAGATGAAATGCGTCACTTAGAATTTATGAAAAGTTTTAATAGCGATTTAAATATTATATTATTGTTATTATGTAGAATTTATAAATATGTTCACTTATTTCTGTTAACAGTAATTATTTTTCTGTAGTTTCACTTTGTTTTTCGCCGTTTCCTCGTATATTTTCTGTTTACTTTCATGTTGCTTTGCGCTTTTCGATAGCAGATTCTTTTGTGATTTTTCTAAGCTTTTAATTCAGCTCAAATTTTAACTTTTATCGCTCAATTAATTAAATATATTAATTTGATAGTTAATATATATTTTTCACATCCGAGTTAACTTTCTCGTTTGCGATTATAACGGGAGAAAACTTCAGTAAGAGTTTTATTAAACGTCTTCGATATTTGTATAGGCCTATAACAACTTTTATTGTTTTTTTTTCTAATTTTCGATTTATAAATAAATATTTTCTCCTTATAATGTAATATTTACAATGTAATCATATTTGATAGCGATATTTGTTATTCAAAACACAGAATTAATACAGAGGTACAATACGTGAGATATTTTATAACCGTAATGATAAGATCGTGTTTAGAATGTTTCCGCTCATATATTGAATAACCAGATAATACACATCCTGTTTATGATTGTGTGTTGAAGACCGAACATAAAAATAGAAATTCGGATTATCGATGACGATAACAAAAAGTGTTTGAAAAGCCGCAATAATAAAATCACATCTGCGCCGATCTTTAAAATAATAATAATAATAATAATAATAATACTTCCTACTGTATTAAATTAGCCATATCACATCTTTGTAATCGCAAAAAGTTATCTCCTTTTGGCAGAATCTTAATCTTTAAGATTACAGTATTGTTCTTAACTAATGCAGGATCAGCTGTAGACCATGTATAGTAATATACTTTAAAAAGAAACTTCCTGTTGACGAATTATGTGCTTTATATCAGTTAAAAGATTCTGGTTTAGAAGTCCTTTCGGCAGTTTATGAGGCAATATGCTTATGTATGTCCACCCTGGTACTTCAACCAAATGGCATCAGGAGGTACGCTCAACAAAAAACGGTAACGATAAAATAATAAATGCAATATTTCGGTGCATAAAACAACATCTAGGAAAAGTTATTTTATAAATCGCCGAAAAATATATTTCGAATAAAGTCTATTGTGTCTTTTTTTCTCCATCAATCATACTAATCAGCCGTTTCAAAAGAGCATTACAGGGTCGTTTAGAAAAAAAATTATGCATCACCTTGACATTATAATTATGTTATATATAACCTTAAAACTCTTACCTTTAAATATGTCGTCTTTATGCAAAGAATTCCGTTATTTTTAATTAAAGTAGGCCAATAAACTGCAAACTTTTAAATTATATAAATTATCTTTTATGTATAATTTTATGTATCTAGTACTGTTAATTATTTTACTTTTCTTATTTAAACAAATCTAAAGACTAACCATAAAGAGACAGAAGATTATTTTTGTGCAGTAGCCTAAATATTGCATGCTTACATTTATATATATATATATCTATATATATATATATATATATGTACACCGGTCTGTAATTTTTTATTTTTCAATTTTAGAATCCTTTGTTTAATAATCATTGAATTTTTCACCTGCTCTTTCATTTAACTCTTTTATCCATTTTTTTGGTCTTTTTCCTTATAACATCGAATAAGCGTTTGCCACCTGCATTGGGTTGTGTCTACCCCGGAGGCCAAATTAATGGCGTTTTCTTTGTTTTGTTCCTTTCATTCCCACGCCTAATACTTTATGTCCAGCGTGTACAATGGAAGAGTAAATTGTAATCTAAAATGACAACCGCCATTTGCATATCAAACGGGTTAGAAGAATGGGCGGTTGAACTAACGATTAAAACGACTCTTTTGAATTTGATACCGAGACATGACGTCATAGGCAGGGAGTACACGTGACTGTGAATCATTAAACTCAGAAACATAACACGCGATGCTATACTGTAGAATAAATAACGCGCGCAATTTACATTTGTTACAAATTTTATTGGAAACAATGTACTTTCAATCCGCCTCCATTAGAGAGAATTTCCTTAATTCCGTTTATTAGTATTGTTTAAGTATTCAGTTTTATTTTCTCATGTATGAAGTTCGATAAGGAATTTACATAAGTTAGGCCCAATATTTACTTTTAAATGCGTTTATAATGCAAATAAATAAGTTGTTTATATAATTATTCGCTGTTATCGCTAAAGTATGTTATTGTTATCAGTTCCGTTTGAAAAATATCAATTTTTAATCGCTCTTTATACTATCGAATCTTAATTAAATCTAAAAATTAAAACTGATTATTAGTTAAACTTTGTTCAAGAGTTCAGTCGTGTTTCTCTCTCTCTCTCTCTCTCTCTCTCGCTCCTTTCTCTCATCTGTTCAGGAGCAGATCTAATCAGATCAACCAGTCTGCTCCTATCTTAACAAGGCTCTGTATCTTTTATCATAAGTGAAAAATTTTTTACTATATTTATCATTCTTATCAAAGTAATTTCACTTTTATTCTCGTCGAAACGCGTTTTTATCATAGAATTATGCATTTATTACGCTATATAACCGACTAATTTCTATCTTATCCACGTTTTGATAGGACCTACACATACTTAGGAGAGGAGCGATATTTTTATTGTATAACGAGATAAGAGATTTTTTTTCATCTACGTTTAATATAAATAAGTATAAACGACGTTCGATTAAAACACATCGATCGTAAATATTTCTATCGTTACGATTCCAACAAGTTGGTAACGTTTATCATTATCGGCGTATGTGTGTGTATGTGTACGTATATATCGTATATATGTATATATATATACGAAAGTCTAGTCAGACCACCATCTCTGTTAAATAATTCGCCTTAATTATGGACATTAGATAGGCGGTGCTGTAAATGAGGCCGTATTTATATATTACGTTGCTTAGTTACAACGAGTAAATTCTGAAATGAAACGAATATTGCTCTGCTGGTTCGGTGTCACGACAAACGAAGATTAACTTTCATTATTAAAGAGAAAAAGAACGATCGACGAATGTGAAATGATCCACTCGCTGTCATTTTACGGATTTCGTATTTATATATATATATATATATACGCACACACACACACATATATATATACGTAAAATTAATTTACATTTTTTTACCGTATTAATTATTCAAATATTTTAAAATTTATGTATGTATATGTATTATTGATCGCATTCATGTTTTATAACTGTTTTCCGTCGGAGAATTATCCTCTTAGCTTAATAATGCAAAGTCATTTTAATTTTATCCGAGGACGGCCAAGTAAAAATTTGCTTAGCATGCTAAAAATTATGTAAAAATGTATTCTAAATTACTGTTTAGACAAACAGAAAACTTATTAATACATTATTGTTTACAATCAGTCTCAAATTGGTATTTTTTTTTTTTGCAAATTGTCAGAGGATCTTCTTAGAAATTATTGCCAACTTTGGTTTAATTTCTTTTGACATCGAATGTTTATAATAAAAAATTTTTTTTTTTTTTGTTTTTTGGAAGCGTGTCTCAGTTTGATCGGTGATAAAACTTTTATAATAATAATAATAATATCTATCCGTTTTAAAATTTAATAACAGGTTACGTATTTATATTAATTTGTTTGAAGGGAACAAAATTGTCGTCATAGTAACGAAAAACAATCGCAAAGTAATTAGCTATATAATCAGTAACCATGCCATTTATTTTTAATTTAAATATAAAAGGAAATCCATTTCACGCGTGACGTCAACAAAATCGATACTCGCATAAATGCGAAACTGTTGAAAATTATTCGCATTTAAATACAACCGTTAATTGAACCGAAGGGGGGATAAGATAGCGCAGTTATCGATTACAAATATAAAACGCCACAAATAATACTATTATATTTACAAATATATACACTATATATATATAAACTAGTACGAGTTGTAAATGTTAACGTCTTCCTATACCTAACCTTTGTTTAATCTCATTTGAAACTCATTTGATCTCATTTGAGTTTGACTCAGACATAACTGATGATAATCAGTTGTCTGAGTCATAATCCATTTGAATATAATGACTATTGAACGTGCTTAAATACATCAACCTAACATTATCTGAATGAAAAATTCATGCTTCATATTTAGTTATATTTATATTGATCGCTATTCCCATGCTCGGGATCAAAAATTAAAAAAAAAAAAAAAAAATCTATTGTATATTGAATGTAATTTAATTAATAACAGGTTTGATCTGGTTTAGAGAGAAAAGTTTTTTTAATAATATAATCATATATATTCTATAGTTTGTAATTAAATTTTAAAATGTTGTTATGATAATCACGGGAGAACAGAAGGGGAATATTTTGAAAGTTTCCTGGCCAATGGTCCGTAAACTGTAGTTTTGCTATTCATGCAAATGAAAGTCGTAATTTCCTAAAAATAAAGCCCGAAACGAGCGATTGTCCTTTTGCAAATGACCGAGTTTGATGCAAAGTATAATGTCTATCATTTCGGTTATTAGATACAGTAAGAGTTTACTGACAGACGGGTGCAGTGACATTACAACACGAGCGCGTATTTAATACTGTACAATTCTTTACTGTATAATGCACACTGGGAAAATCGTGACTGTCTAAATTAATGTGATATGTTATCTGAGTCATTTATCGCATCTCTTTGCGACCAAATGAGGCCCATCTTTATTAACTATAAGGTCAAAACTGTTCTTGACATTTCTAAAACGTACGAGAATATATACTAAGGCCTATAGGCTAATCATGTTAATGAAATTTTGATAGGTACCTTTTCATTCGGCTTTCTATCCCCCCGTTTCTTTTTATCTCTTAAGAGATTTATTCGAATTTTACGGGTGTTTTCCCCTTGCGTCGTTATCTAATACATGTTCTGTTCGAGTAAACGCATTAGTGCGTGCTATTGAACAGGAATCTTAAGATTTTTATCAAGGATGTGGCATTGCATGCAATACAATGGCCTACATGAGTGATGATAATACCGGTCGTGACGGTATAATATTTCTACTTTAGGTATCAGGAACTTCTCTTAAATACCTTTTATAGATACCATTTATTATATAAACACAATTCCCAATGCATGTTGACAATAGAGTGATGCTATGAAAACAATTCCGATGAATGCCAAATGTCAAAACTCTTAACCAATTATTACTTAAGCTTGATTCTATATTGACCAATAACAACATTCAATCAGTCATAGTCGAAAATGTGTTCGTGTCATCACTTCTGAACGGGATGCAGGTGTTGTTCATCCCCAGCTGTTCACTCGTGTACTAAGTCGTTAGCTAACATAGACAAATATTTATACAGGAAATGTGTATACAGTAGAGAGTGTGCTGCGGTGAGTGTTAAGTCTATCGGTCCCGTGACCTTCGCAGACATAGTTTCTAAGAATCTACAACTGTATGTAAATTGTCTCGGTTTGCGTGTTAATATGAACGACTTTTAGGTTGGACAATGGCCAAACATATTCAATAATCAACGGCTAGCGATGTTATTAATAAATATTTTTAAAAAACACTAAATTTATTAAGAATTTATACAAATAACCGGTAATGTTATGTTTATAAAAAAAAGCGAACAATTCATGTGCATTTTTCTGTTTAAATTTTAACGAACCGACAATGTTTGAAATTTTATGCGTATAATAGACTAGTTTAATTAAGGGAAAAAATAATGAAAATTTGATGATAGATTGAATAAAATGATATGCACGTAAATCCTGTCCATACTATGATTAAAATCTGCAAAGCTTCAATAAAACTTTATCCGAGATAGTCGTTAACTTACTCTATCCGAAGGTAACTTTTAATTCCGAGCAACCGTTTGAAATAAATGACCATCGCCAAGCGGAGTTAGTTAATGGAAGTACCATAAATTAGCGCGAGCACTGGCGGCAATGAATATGCATAAATCTAGCAACGAATGGGAGACACTACACGGGGAATGTCATGCTTTTCTAGAGACAAGAATCGGGTGGGGAAATGAGCGCTATAAGTTAGGAAATCGTGGCGACAAGGCACCCGATCTCTCCGTGCTCGAACCCTGTAATTTATAGAGCCATGAAAACAGCGGGAAATGCTGTTACGGTGGATATCATCAAAGCAACCGTCTGTCGGATTCCACGAACAAGTGCTGTACTTTCTTATCTGCGGCGATAACTTGATAAATGTTGCTTTTGTGAGGTCCTACCGCTCTTCGTACCTGAAGCGATTTTCTATCTTTCACCTCTTCTTTTTGTAAAAGTGACGACAAATCGCTATCATTTGTGGGAATGTAGATAAATGTTTGGGAGAAAACAATCTCTGGAGAGAATTTTTTTTTTTTTACTTTGTTTGCTTTTAGAGCAAGTGGGACGCACTGAGAATCGAAGGATGCTTTTATGATGAGAAAACGTACGACGGTGACGTGTATTAGAGAAGAACACGTCATAAATCTTCCATGAAGTATCTATTGAGATAACAGGACAGGTCAAAGTTGAGACAAAGCCCGTTATGTTAACTGGCAAAGTGAACATCGAAGACTTGGTCAGCTGGTAGGAAAGAGGAGCAGCACGTGATGTTGTGGCACGCGACGAGTTGTTGGTGATAGTACAATGGCTTAGTTCTCAGCGGTGCCAGTAATAATTAGTCTGGTGTGCGTTGGCTTTCAAGGACGGAAGAAAGTAAAATTGTTTTCACTTGACACAGATTTGCATCTACGTGTCAATATTGTTACTATTACAAGAAAGAAATACATTATATAACTCGTATCGAATACGATATTTAATATATATTCAATATTTTCTACTGAAATGATGTTGTTTACATATTAGTTATTTATAGATTGTTAAATGATCATAAGGAATTAAATTTGATTGGCAGGATTACAAACATTTTCGCTGATTGAAGATTTAAGGACAATAGACTGTTTAAAGTAGTCTGCGTTATGTCATTTTATTGTTTATAAATTCGGTTTAAATGGTGTAACGAGCAATCTGCTTTCAATCTTCCCCCCCTTTTTTTTCTTAAAATGATTATCCGTAATTTCTACACACAAATCCTTTGTTTGCTATGAAAATTGGATGGGTTCAGTTTTATTAAAGCCCACGCTTTTTAAATGTAGCATTTCTAATCCAGTTAATGGGATGCATTAAGTTAATATAAAATAATTATATCATTTAATCTATCATTATATAATAAAGAGAATGTATTTTCTATTGCTCTTATTTACGTCATAGAAAAATTGCACGTTCAGATTAAGGAAGAAGAATGAAGAAGAATAATATCCATCTTAACTTTCATACCTAGATTTTTATCTAACGCAAATTAACTATAATTTTATATGGCTTATCTGGCACATATTTTATCCAACATTTTTATTTAGGCAATAAAAATAACTTTTATCATCAATAATATAATTCATTAAGTTGAAGAGATAATTTCGTGTGTATATAAATATATAAAAATATAAAGTTATAACGATAAAAGCCGAGTCGATATATATATGTATAAAGTTTTGGAAAATTTCAAAAATCGTTTTTGGTAGTGAGGGTTTTATTAATGGACGTCAGCACATGGTTTATTGGATGCGAAGTATTAAATAAATTAATACAATTAAAAATATTTTAACGTATATGAAGAAAACATTCGAAATTAATGTGAAGAGTAACTCCCCTATTCTTCAAAGTTCAGAAAACTGTCAGAGAGGATGTATAAAATAGGATCTATCGTGATTATGTATTTTCATCATCAGTTTTAAGCGACTAGAGATTAATATAGCAAAGTCTTATTCCTCCTATAAATCGCAGAGCTACTTAATTACATGGATGTAGTTGGCATTGATTATTCGTCCTACTAAACCTTGGCGACTGCAATGATGACAGGATATTAATAGTTGGAGTGGTAAAGTTTTGGGTGTCTGCAGATTTTAATTGATTTCAGTTGATAAATTAGGTCGAACGAGCAGAACTTCTGCGTTAAAAAGTCACCGAGAAATCTACTTGTACGGGCGTGTCCCACTGTGGGATAATGTATAGGCTATAGATTATTAATGATTTCCTGCTTCACATCATGTAAATTCTGCTAGAAAAGAATGATTTATTTTCAAAATAAATTACGATGATTTACTGCACACACAGTGTTCATTACGACCATTTATAAGAAGAGAGACATTTATTTTCACAGAATCACGACAGAATGTTTCTAGCATCGCTAAAGATGCGTTCCTTATGCATATGAATTCTTGAATTGTTAAATGGAAGATCAGAATGTTTAAGATGAATAGTATTTCTTCTTTTCAAATTTACAAATTGTTAAAAGATAATATACAAAATCGCATCTTTACCGCCAAATGCAATTGTTGTAAACTTGAAAGTCGTTGTATTAAAAGTCGTTAAAATGGCGAAGAAATATTTTTATCGAAATTTTTCGCATTGCATGCCTTCCTAACGTAGGAAGGAACATGCATCGCATTTTTTCGCCTATTTTCTTTTTATTTAATCCTTAACAGTAATCAGTTATGGTTGCAGAAGATAACAATTAAAGAAAACTTTACAATAGACGTAATCATATTCCATATATTTTATTTATAAGTTTTGAAAATAAGATCTTAACACAGATCAGGTTACTTTATAATGACGATTAGGATCGCTAGGAACAATGTAATTCTTTTTTTTTTTCTTTTTCTTTTTTTTACGATAGTGTGGCCAGAGAATGATCAGAGATTAAGTTAAGTGATTATCTTAAGCAAATAGAGTCTAGAGGATTTAAGTTAAGTATGATAAATGCTTCGAAGCTTACTTATGACTTTTATATGATCAATGGAATTAAACATCAAAGTTAAGGTCTAGTTGATTGGATATATGGATTTATATCACGCTATAGGAGTGATTTTTTTAATGTTCTGAATAGTAATAATAATAAATCCGTTCTTTTATCCATTCCATATTTTTAATGTGTTCGCAAAAATTAAAATTTTTGAATTCCTTTCTCGTTAAAATGTATTTTTTTTTTTTTTTTACATTTTAGCGGCTTTTATAGATAGACCTCCATAATTTTTTTTTTTATATTAAAGTATCGAATATAATTTTTTTTAGATCTAGATCTGCATTTATATGCAGTATCAAAAATATACAATCGATCGATTATAACAAACCAGTACAAGAATATAATTAAATTTCAGCGTCAATAAAAATAATTAAAACTTTAAATTATCAAGTTTTAATAAAAACATTTATAGACTAATATAGTTTTTTTTTAATAACATTTTTAACGATTTCCAAGAAAATAATAATCGCACTTTTTTTTTAAACAAAAACTGTGTTCAATGCCTCAGCGATAACACACTTTCAAAAAACGGATTAAATTACCGAGAAGTTTCGAGAAACTATAAACTTATAACAGAATTGCCACAAGTTAAAAATGCAATCGATAAATTGCCAATTTTCCTTTTAAAAAAATTAATAAATCCAATAGCAGTAATAATAAAATCATGTACTAAAGAAATGTTTGTTTTTGCGGCTGGTTATCATCTAAACTAGTTATTTAACATGTGCCGCACGTTTGAGCATATTAACCAGTTTATCATTCGTCTACACGAGAGTCGAAAAACGTTTGTTTCGTTCGAATTCTTTCATGGATAGAAACGACTGGAAACAATGTTTCATTTTATTTTTTGTTTTTCGTTTTATAAAATCCTCATAAGCCATCTGTTACTCGTTGAATCGAGACAAATTCGAAACAGTGACTGTCAGCTAGCGAAACACGAACGGGTTGAAAATTAACGTGTGTGTGTTTATATATATATATGTATAAATAGGTGATACGCATGTACTATTCCATTGCTGATAGAAGCATGATATAATAAAGCGAAAAGTAGTTTTCATTTAAAGATTACTCTTTCTCATTCATAAATCTAATTTTATATATTAAGGATAAGTTAATTGATGATGTGAGATAGCTAAAAATCCAACTGCTAATTTCTAATCATTGATCTAAAGGGTATTAACCTACCATGATCCAAAACATGATGCAATCGTTAATTTCATCAAACAATTACGACATCTTAATCGCCTCATAATCAACTCACCCGCTATTAATTTCGTTAATCATTCAGTTCATCCATTAATTGAATTGGATCTTTCTTACTTCTAAGCATACTCTATAAGTCAATTGAATTGATTGTGTTAATGAATTTATTTCTACGCCTCATTAAAGGTTCTACTTGTTACTCAACTTTTACGATGAACACTTTGGAGGACCTGATCGTGCACACAATGGCCGTGCGGCATTGTGTTACTTATACGAAAGGATATTCGATGTCATTAACCGGTTATTATAGAAACAATTAAGCACTACACTTGGCAGTTACTATATAATAATAAGATGACTCATATTTCTGTAAGCTAGTTTGCTGCTTAGGCCTCATAACGAAGAATTATGTATGTTTACTGTTTCGATAAATCGAGAAATAATCGACACGAAAAATTAATCGAATTATTTACTAAAGACGTCTTTACATCTGTTCGAACTGCTAAAATATCGAATTAAGTGAATAAATCGCCTGTAAATCAGAAATTCTTTCTTCGCCACTTAAAATTCTAACCGAGAACAATTTTTATTGTGATTTATAAACTAAAACTTTATAGATTTGTATCGGTTTTAAACGATAACTCTGAACTCGAAAACAGTAAAAAAAAATCTTTTAATGATTTTCACTTTCTCAAATTCTTGATTACCAGACCTGTTTTTAAATTACTTTGCTGCGGGCGACCATACAATAATTTTTGTATAACTTTTTTTTATTATTATTTATTTTTCCTTTATCGAAATTCCTGTTGCAATTCGCAAGAGTTACTAAATCATTAATACTTTTTTTTTTTATTATTACGGGATATTCTTAGGCGCATAAAAACGTAAATTTGATCAAGTTTAAATTATATAAAACCTACCATAGTAGAGGGGCGATAAAAAAAAAAGAAAAACAGTAAAAATTTAGCGTTCTCCGGGGATTTTCAATCATTACATATCCTCTCGTCCCCTCAACACTAAATATTAGTTCAAGACAGCTTCCGAGTCAGTCAGTTAATATCCTATTGTGTCGTCCGTCTCTATTTTCTTGCCATAATTGGCGTTATAAACACCAGGTGGCAGGACTGCAGTCACGCACCACTCGTTTGGTTGCTATGACAACGAGCCGGACATCCAGAGGATAACAAGAGTGTGGGGGGACGAAAATCTGTAGGATTAAATAATACAGTATGTAGGCCACTACTCTTATTGTCGCTTATCTGGTGCAGTTTTAATGCTTACAAATAAGGAAAAAATTTATCTCGTTGCATTAAAAATATAAAAATAAAAATAAGAGAGAGGGAAAAAAATTCGCGAAATAAGAGTAAAATTAGATCAGATAAAATCAGTACATAAATATTAATATAATACGATTAGAGATGTGATAAACATTTATGCCGCTTTTGTCGCTAATGTTAGATAGAAGAGAGTCGAGTTGGTTTTAATTCGGTTCATTTGTTATTCTGACAATTTTAAAATTGTTTTTCCAGTCAAACGATCTCTTTTGTTTAAACAGAACAAAATGACTTTATGTAATTTAATAGCTCTTCTTAGTTGAATTTCTTCTGCTACGTTGCTTATTAAAAAACTCTTACTATTGAATAATGTCTTCTGTTTTTTTTTACTTCGAAGATTTTTTTTGCGTCGAAAATAATTGTAAACATTTTAAATTTGATAGAAACATATTAATAACCGTTCTAATTCCATTAGTTTTATTATACACAATAATGTTATAGCAGTTTTATAAATGTATAAACATTAAAGTATATTTTTATGTTTATGTTTTAATTAAGTTTGTTAAAAGACATTTATTTTCTTTTCTAGTCCAATCCAGATGATGATGAACTCAATGATTCCGAATACGATTATGATGATGATGGGATGGGCCCTCTTCGTTTGGCCCAAGTGAAAATGGAAGAACCAGATCTTTTATCACGTTTTAAACGCCAAGAATTGGAAGAGAGACCGGATTTAGAGCAAATCAAGGCGCACAATGACAAAATACAAAGAGATGTGGCTTCATCCATCCACAGACAGGTAGCTGCAGGCATCAGCAGTACGGGAGGTAGCACAGCCTCCTCACCTTCCCTCTCCCCTACCAGCTACCTGTTACCTATACGAGATCAACAGCAGGTAAACCATCTTCCTCCCAGCTACTTGTCGGCTACAGGTGTGGCCATACCTTCATCAGCCACATCCCTGTGTCTATCTCCGTCCACGGTTAGAGATTCGCAGGATCATCAAAAATACACGTACGAAGAACAATTCAAACAGGTGGGTTAAACTTTATATCTCTGTATAAAACTATAACAAAAACACGAAATATTACGCAAAAAGAAAGCAGGAAAAAAAAGGAAAATTTTCCTTTCAGTTTCATTATTATTTTTTACACGGGAACATGTTAGATAACGAAACGAATTCGTTGTACCGTTTGTTTACTCTTCCATAACTTAATATTATCGACATCTGTAATAACTTTATTATTTTGAGTAGAAAAGTTACAAGGAAAATAATAATTATTACATTAATTTATATACTAAAGTAATAAACTATTCTGATGCATAGCAACATTAAGTGAATCATATTTATCTATAATTATGAATGAAAAATGTGCATTTGTCACCTAAAGCCGATTTTTGGATGATCGGTGATGCCGAACTTTATCGAATTAGCCCTAGGGAAATTATAAATGGGGCTTAAATTTTCAAATTTATGCACATCATATTACATAGCGTTCTACATATTTTACTATAGCTGTCATTTTTAAGTGCTTCGATTATATGTTATAAGAGCTCGATCGTATCCTTCATTCGAAACTTTTACAAGTTATAATGATATTGCTTTCATGGATAAAATAATTATATTATTCCCATTATCTCACTTTTCGCTTTATCAAACTTTCCTTTCCTTACCAATACATTCATTTTTCCATTTAATTAGGCTCAACATATTCGATTTCATTTGTACTAAGAACTTGATTTTATTAAAAAAAAAGTACTGTACAATCGTATAACTTACTGTACACCAATTCTATTACACCGAAAGGCGGTTGAAAATTAAATCATAATAATCTTTTTAATAAATGTTTCGTTAATCAGAATAAAATCTTAATTTTATTAACATATTTAATTAGTTTGATAATTATAGTAAATAATTAAAAAAAAGCAAAAGTGAATACTGTATACTTTTATCGCCGTATTGACCAGTTAGTCGATCTTTAGTAATTAAAATTTTGTAATTTCGAGGAATAAAACACGTTTGGAATAAATTATTCATCAGAAATATAATTAATATGATTAAAATTTCTGCAAAAATATTCGTAACGCTACACTAAAAAATTAATGATTCGTTCTTCGAATGCACGAATTCTAATGAATTATTATTTTTATCTACGAAATTTTAATTGTTAAGGTTCAACTTACTTGGTGAAAATATAAAGTATGTAAATAGGACATTAATATATACGACTATATATATACATATATAAATATTTAAAAAATAACAATTGATTAAGTCAGAAAACTTTTTTTATGTTATAATGGTTTGCACGGTAATTTATAAAAAATTACATTAAATATCAAAAAGACGCAAAGTTCAGACTGTCTTTTTATTATTATTAATTTAAATTAAGGGGGGAGTTTATGAAAATAAAACTATCCAAATTTTATTATAATGCAAACCGGAGTGTAAAAGAAAAAGAAATTTAATAATTGAAAACCTGGAAAGACATATTAAAATATATTTACATCAAGCAGAAAATAATTCTAAAATACGAAAACTTTCGTAGAAATAGTAAAGTTCATTCAACTCAAAAGTAAAAAAAGCAAAAACAAAACTTTCAATGAAATACAGTTGGAAATTTGCGTGGAATATATATTTGATATTGAATAGAAATATGATAAAGGTTGGTTATAGAAATATGCACTTTGTCTTTAATAAAAATTAATGTAAAACATTAACTACTACTAAATACAAAGTGCAATAAAGCAAGAGAGTGAAAGTATGCCGTTATAAATAAGTAACATCTGATGAAAAGATACCGAAAATGGCACAAAACTACAGAACAAACGAATCGAAGAAGCAATTAAAAGAATCGACATTTTCTCCAAGACCCAAAATATCCAAATATTCGTTGCATTACTTATCCTGGAACCTTTAAACAAGAATTATCTTTGTTTTTTTTCCTGTTAAACAATTCCCCCCGTCGGAAAACAAGCAATAAACTCAAAAGAAATTTCTCCTGGTAGATTCTATTTCCATTCGTCTAAGTTTCCTCGGTTGATGTTTTCTTGGCTACCGTTTTGTTTATACTAAACAATTTTTACAGTTATACGCTATGACGTAGCCATAGGGTAATTTTTTTTCCTCGTTTCTCCCGACTGGTTCAATATTCTTCCAGTTTGTCAGTTTATCCATCCGCCCACCCGACGTGTGTTTGGCGTCTACGTTTCTTTGTGTAGCGCTTCAATTGGCAGATATACCCCCCACTAACAATTTCTTGATTCGGCGAATTCGCTAACTTGAAATTCGAAACGAAATCTGTCTCTATTTTAAGCGATGTCGTCTATTCCCCAAATGATGATTATAAACACTGATGAGTCAGCTCTTCTGCCAACAATTTTTTCCACTCTTTTTATTACCATTTCTTCTATTAGTCTATAATAAAGCGTTATTACTCCATCACGACCGAGATTGTTATGCTATTCGTGCATCCTGCATCACGTAACTCATCTGGCCCATAGGCTACATCTTCCGAGTACACAGTCACACACACATAAATTTTGAATTGATAAAACAAATTATGATACATACGAGCAGTTATAATAGAATTCCAGCCAAAAATGATATTTGGAGTGCTAAAATTAATTATTTTATCTGTTCTTTGTATGTTATTTTAACATGTATGGGTCCTCAGGTCGCAATTCTATAGCAGTTTTGCGCGTTTACGTTCAGTCCAGTGAATATTATACGAGAATTGTTTGGCAATTTTTTGAATCAAATTAAAGCAGATAGTTTCCTTTTTCTTCCTGTCTTGAATGCTGATAATAGTAGTCCATTGAAGGATTTTTGATAAGAAGAATATATATCTACGTGACTCTTTGTGATATCAATCCAGAAATAGCTCACGTGAAAGAATGAAGATTTTTCATCCCCACGAACTTCTATCTATTATTATATACCGAATATCGGGATATTTGGCCCCACACGGGAATGTCAAAACGTAAACGCATCTTTCTGACATGTGATTAGCTATTTTCGTGGTCATTACGTCAGCGCGGTCGTAACTTCCTCCACGTGACATGTTATGCTGCTTGGTTCGGAACGAGAGCTTATGTCGTCGCTTAAGTGTCGGCCCGGGGCGATTGGAAGGCGACAATTTGAGATATGGATGCTCACTTGATTCACGTAAAAGGTGCGTTTCTTATGCTGTTGGCACAGTTAGAATCGGAGGCCCGTCTTTCTCATCGTGTCAGATGGTACGTGGCTCTGAGCCAAAGAATACATACCTTGTCACGTCTCAACCTTTTGTATCATTAAATTGGGTGGTTTAAAGTATTTCTTTAAACATTACATTCTTCTCTTGATGGTTGCTCTGAATATTTACCGTTTGATTTATTGAAGGTTAATTGTTTCGTTTGAAAGAAAAAAAAAACAGCATGACTAAATTTTAGATGCTCTTAGAATTCGTCAGGGAGCGATAAATCGTTACATAGATTAGAATAAGTTGTGTTCGATTGACATTTTAGAATTAAATTTCAATCGAACAATAATTGATTTTACTTTCTGTTAAACTCAAAGCGCATGTTGTTACGTTGTGGTTATAAGACTGCAGATAATTATCCTTAGCTGTTCTTTCGTTCGGTACTTATGATGAGGTTATCTAATAAAATTTCAAGGTTGGCATTCTAATTAGAAGTCGATTCTTTTGGTGGCTCCAAGGGAGCCTGAAGTCTCGTTTCCGGTCACGTGACTTCCCGTTGAAGATATGTGCGTAAAAGATCGCGCATCCTTACGACAATCATTGACGGAACGTTTATATATTCCGGAGAGAAGTGCCAAATTTAACCGAACCATTTCTACATCTGACGTCCATTTTCTTGTTTATTATTTCAACGTTAGTCATTCGGTAGCAGATAGAAGCTGACCTAATTTGGGAGTGTAATAGATTGTTACATTTCAGCACCCTTCTCTGCCATTCGCTGACTCATCTCGTATTAATGGTTCGCACATCCAAACACGCTCTAATTAGTTCTGTACCTGATCGCCTCTGCATACTTTACCTCTCTTAAATGTATACTTTTTAATAAAAATTTTATGATATTTTAGGATCGACTCCGTTTTATAGCAATAATTATAAACAGATTTAGGACAAACAGCTTAGAGAGGAATGCCGATTTACCGTAACAGAACTAGAGTCCCGTTTGTTCTTGAATGGCAATTAACTTGAAAATCTAAAACGTCATTTTGGAATTATATAATTCATAATTTATATTTTTAAACCATTGAAATTACTGCTAAAATGATATCTTAAAATAGTTTTTAATTCGATTATCGACCATCATATCAACTTATCTAATGCCTGCTATTTATTCCGATTTTGTATGTTATGTGTACAGACTTCGAGTAATTAAAGAGATTTTTTTTTTTAAAAAAACAACCTTCTTATTCATATTCAACTCATGCATTATAGATGATTAAATTTTATCTATATTAATTCATAATGAGTCCATTTATTATTTACTATCGGTGCTTATCTTCCCTTTCTGCTACAGTTCTGGTTCTCTTATAACTTTTATCCATCTTTTCATCCATCATTCTTTGCATCCGATTCTCTATCATAAACTAAGAGGTAATTAATTACTTAAAATGTATAAAAGATAATTTCATTTAGAAAATTCGTAGAAAACTTCTATTTCCGGTCACTAACCAAATAAATTAGCCTTAATATAGTGACAGAGCCCATCTTTCTTATTCGTTAATGCTATGGCCTTCGACGCCTGAATGCTTCCCTCATCCAAAATTGCTTAAGTGAGCAAAATGATGTGCTAAATACGTTTCACGAGCAACGAGCAATAATTATTTCGTGTGAAATTTTGATAAATCACAACAGTTCTCTTTAGAAAGAATGACGTAATCAACCAAAAGTTGAAAAGAACTGAATCAGATGCCAGCTGGCAATAGATTAGATTGTCATTAAAATTCTCAGCTGTTTAATTCATAACTGAATTATTGAAAAACAAACTTTCTATTTAGAAAGATTCTTTCTCTCTCTCTCTGCCTACCCGACCTTAAATCTTTGGGTGATTCAGTTGGACAGACAGTAAGCATGACTACTGTGCTTTTCCAGTATTGCAATGAAGGTGTCATTCAGAAAACTGGCAGAATGACCTTCAGTCAAAGAAAGTATCTCTTAAAAAGAATGAATGTCTTGTTTAAAAAGAAAAGGTGAATGAATGTGTCAGCCGAAAAGAAGCGTGTTGTAAATAGCCGAGAAATTGGCCGTAGAGTTCATTCGTATGTATATACATATATAAAAAAAATATATACAGTTATTTTATGAGCCATGCCAAAACTATAATGCCTACATTTTGACTTAATATATAAAGAAGTTTAATTAAAATTTATTGATAATTATCGGCTTCTATGCATTAATGATTTTACACCCTTTTGCATTAATTTGTGGGAAGGTTGCGATTTTGTATGTCACCATCTGTTTCTATCTTCCGGCCCAGGGACTTCTAATAAGCGATGGGCCATTAATAAAATGTTTTAGTGCGTGAAAAAAATGATAGATAATAGATCCATTATAATAGGTCTATTTATTATTGATTACGAATAGTTATTTTAGGACTTTTTTTAATAAAACTAAAAGTATTTCAATATATAATCTACCGTACTTACAAAATGATTAAAAAGTGTTTCTGAATTATGCCAACAATTCAATGGAATTTCTATTAGGTGACAGGTGACATTTTTGACCCACGTGTCACCTGTCAAAAGAGACGAGATATCTGGAGACAGTTTCACCTGCAACGGACTCTATTTATCATCCTGACTCTCAACCACAGTGTCTTGTTTGGGGTTGATCGATTGCAGCGCCACTTCGTTACGTCACATCCGGTGTCGTGTAACATTAACCGAAGTTCGGCACGGTCGGAACCGTTCTTGAGAAATTTCCAGCATTATATATAATTAATTCCTATTTATCTCCTCTTACAAATTAATCAAAGCCTGGAAGATAACGCGCACAAAAGCTTTTTAACATTTTATAATTATTGGATAAAAATATATTTCGATATTAAACCAAACTCACCTTTACTATATAAATCGTAAGATTCACGAGATCTTTCAGTAAAAAACCGCATACTTAAGCATTTCTTTACTCCTTTTTAATAAATACTTTGAGAATTACGGAAGTCAGGTTATCACCTAAGGCCTACGTAGTTAAATCTCTTAACCACTCGCACATCTGTGTTTGTTTTGTATATGTTAATAATGCAGGATCTGTCCTCGATAAGTGGACAGAACAGAGTTCAAAGGTTGGTATTTACATAGTATGCTTTGTTGAAATGGTCAACCAGATGGGGTTATTTCTCTTCTCTACAAATGTAACTTCTATTATAGACAGCGTACTTTGTTACTCCCTTGTATATAAATTTTGTAGAATTAAAGTTTCGCAACATTTGTTTTCGAAATGCTCCTCGTTATTTGATATTTATTACATTTCATTTATTTTCGTTTTAAATTTTTATTCAACCAAACTTAACGACAAGACACTCTTTGCTTTATTTGCAATATTTGAACTTTATTATAAAATATATTAGACCGATATTTAGGAACTAATCATTTCGACATATAATTTCAAAACAGGAAAATCGCTGTTTTACAAACAATGAGATTTATATAAACTTCATAAAAGTATTAGTTTAAATGACTATAAATAAATGACTCATTGCCCAGCTATAAAAATCTTTCGAGCAGTGTTAGGAGAACCAAGGATGTTTTTAATCGCTATTAAGATTTAAATAAAACATTTTCAATACTGTCATAAGTTTGCTACATTAAAGGATTAATGCATTTAAGAACTATAACAGATATAAGTAATAATCCTATTAACTATCGTGTTTGGTGATTAATACATTTAAATAACAATCTATTCCAACATATCCATCCATAAATCAAAACAGAGCATAAATATTTTTAATTTTTAAAATATATTTTTCAATTTTTCATCACGATCAAATGTTTATATTATAGACACGCGTCATTGCTTTAACAAAAAAAAAAAAAAAGTGTTTTTGTTAAAAATAAATCTGTATCAAAATAGAAACTGTACTCGAGTTTGATTATCTTGTTTAAACTAATAATTTCATTGCACGTTATTAGACTAAATTTAACTTAACTTTTAAGAAAATTATTATTATAAATTTTTAATCATTTTTATTTGATTTCTCTTCTAGAATTTCTTTTATTTTATTTCTTTCTTTAAAAGAATAGTAACTACAAAGTTTAATTCTTTTGTGAACAGATGTAAACTCGATGATAATAGTGCAGTGGTAGAATGTATTCGAGATTAGAATGTTTACCATTCGCTACTGAATCTAATCTAGATTTTTGCACTTTACAAGTACAAAATAACGCATTTTCTCATTTTTTTTCCTTTATCGCGTGAGGCCTTTCGTAACCACATTTAAAAGATTGATGATTTAATTCCTTTTATATACATAACCAAAAATCATAGTCGATTTTTCGTATTATCTTTACCCGA
The DNA here is from genome assembly GCA_011317285.2 of Androctonus mauritanicus. Taxonomy (NCBI): domain Eukaryota; kingdom Metazoa; phylum Arthropoda; class Arachnida; order Scorpiones; family Buthidae; genus Androctonus; species Androctonus mauritanicus. Next base: position 6,436 of record WUQG02126566.1, on the reverse strand, counting down.
TTTCTCCAGGCCTACATCAAATATCGTGTAGAAAAATATTTTTAAAATTTTCGATACCATATTAACTTAATAATAATAATAATAATATTATTACTAGACTTATATTACAATCACAAAAATTAAATAAAATTAAAATAGACCTATTTAAAATTTTAATACGTTTAACTAAGATTTATTTAATTTAAATTCAACTCGTGATAGAATTAGATATCTAATTGCTTAAGATAGCTACAAAGAATATCTTAATTGTTATAATTAATAAAAACCAAACTCGGTAGAGACATCCGTAAAAGCTCTTTTATTAAGTTTAAGTGACGAACCTTTCTAAATTTTAATATTACTTTATCCGCTAAAATGGAATTTAAACCCTACTCCATTCTTTGCTCTTCCTTTTTTTTTTTTCCCCTGTTTTTTATTATATATTTTTTTCCCCCTTATCTCTAGAGCTTCTCAATCCAGTGAAACTGGATTAAATAATGTTTTTCCAACGTACTCTTGAATTAATTATTAGTCGTAATTGAAAAAAATAAAAATAAAACATTCATTATATTGCATGAAGTCTTAAATCTAGATAATATTATCGCCAAGTTTCATTAAATTCGGCTTAGGTATATTATTTGTATGAGAGAATTAAAATGACAAATAAATTCAAAAAGTGATTATGCATACAGCATAATTTTTCTCTCGCATGTTTAAATTTTTAAAAGAATTTTAATTATAATTAAAAAAAAAGTTATAGTCCAAAAAATTCGATAGAAATTAAATAATTTATGAGAAAAAGTATTTGCGCTTTGATTGTTTCATTAAAACGAATACAACATTATGTAATATTCGCATTTAATGTCAAATTACTGACGATAAAACTTATTTACAGTAATATTCGAAAGTAAATCGTTTAATTTTAAAAACGCAATAAATTATAATTATTTTCACAGTTGCAAAATCACATTATTTACTTCTTCCTATGATATTTTTGATAGGAAGCACGAATAATACATTTTTTTGTTTATTTCGTCTTCATTTATATAACAAATACAAAATAGGGCCTACATTTTTAAAATCAAATACAGGCCCTATTTTTTTTTTATATGCTAAAATCTTTTATCACACAGTATTTTTTTTTATCATCGTCACTTCCTCTGTTTAAATTTTTATAGCTTATCTCTATAGTTTCACATTCAATGATCATTAATTGATTATGGTTTATATTTTTAATCGGTAATAAAAAAATATGATACATAAAAATAGTCCAATGCCACTTTTTATGGGATGACCATAAAATCAGAACAATTAGTATCGTGGCAATAACATATAAATAAAATAATTATATTGCTTTTTATTTCATAATGAAAAATATTGTATTTAATTGTAAAGTTTTAAAAATTAAACAGAAATTACTCGTCGGTTATTCGTGTTATGAATAGAATATATTACAAAACCTCGAGCTAAAAACCACAGAAAAAAATCTGTCTTCACTATTCACATGTCGCTCGGGGGCCGCAATTGCACTGAAGGTAACTGAATCTTCAAATCATTTTTTACTCGTTAATAAAATGTCTAATAAATGAATTTTTCGATTTATACTACTTATACGTTTAGCTATACAGTATTATGGAATACAAGACGAAACACCGGATATAATTTTAATACCGGTAATTCTTAAAATGAAAATAATTCGGTATTTATTAAATGTTTTCTTATCTCTTCAAATATATAAGATAAATCCTGGTCCTGTCTCTTATCGTAAAAATTTAGATATAAGACATAGAATGTGATTTCTTCACGCATCTTTTTTTCCCCCCTCATACTGTATTTTATAAATTTATCCAGGTTAAAAATTATTTCAGAAGTGGGAGAAGAACACTATTCTTTTTAAAAGCAGTTTATTACTGGAACTGAATTTATAGTATTTTGGCATTAATTCTGCATAACTCATTACATTTTGGCTGGAATTCTTCCCGAATTCCACTTTTTAACAATATTATTCATTAATTTTCAAACGAAATCATTTTTCATATATATAGACATCTATATATAACTTATATGAATATACAAGTAAGGTCTAAATTTAAAAATTATGATATAGGATTTATAAAGTCCGAATAAAAAAAAAACTATCATTAATTAAAAAAATAAGACGTATAGACACACGTTTATTTAGTAGAAAAAATAAATTTATATTAATGTTAAAAATCTCAAAAGGGAATTTTAAAAAAGGAATAGAAAACTAAGCTATTTTTTTTTATAGAATTTTTCGGAAACATAGGCCTATACAAAATTAGGATATTTATAAACAATTTTAAAAGAAAATGTAAAATTATTCACGAAGGACGTTTGTTTTGAGTCACTAATGATGCACTAATGATAAGATGCAGCAGACTAGAATCTATATTGGAAATCCGACTAATGGCTCATCATTTCCGAGACAATTTTGTAATAAAAACACGCAAGGATAGAATATTTATTAAAAGATTAAATTTTTTGATAGTATATATTTATATAAGTGGATATCGCCTCTGAGAATAAAAACGGTGGTTTTTACGCTGAATAAAAGCGAATCCATTGTTAACGTTAGATAAGCCAATTCTCGTATACCGGTTTCTGTCAGGAAAACATTTGATATTCATTGTATACAATGTCTTTACCGAAAACGGTTTTGTTAATAATTAGAGCATGAGAACGATTTATATTAATCGTATCAGAGGAGAAATTCGTAATAATTCTCTCTCGAAATAATAATTTCTATCATTTTAAAATGGGGCATGACATAAAAAGTCGAATAAAAAATTTACATCAAATCCTATGGGTGCACTGACGTGGCTCCCTCTTTGGTTGATCTCTAGAAGCTGGCATAGAGCCACGACCTTGTAGCTTAGTTTGCGATGCTGGATGAAATGGTTCTATTCGATACCACCATTTTATTACCTCTTTGTGTTTCTAATGATGCCTATTTTAGTCCGAGTATGTCCTCGATTGGTAGGCTACTAAAGGAATGATATTTTATCGAGTAAAAAAGATTTTTTCCACTTTCAACTATAATAAGATGGCGCGCATCTCTCTAGGGTCTTTCATAAAATTGCCTAACATCTTTGTTTTTTTTTTTTGCTGTAACAATATTAAATATTTTACGACGATATTCGAATAAAAAAAAAGAGGAATAGAACTATCACGGTTTTTATTAAGTAGATATGTGGGGGAGTCTACAATGTATGCGACCTCAATTGTATATCGAGTTTAGAAAGCTGGCAATGTTCCATATTCTTGTGAGCTAACATCTAGTGAACTCGGTTTGTTCTTAAATATACGCAATAATTTATATCTGTGGTCATTTGTTAAAGCTTGTTATAGTTATGTCTCATTCTTCCATTAAATGTTATCGGTCGGAATAGTTTAATAACACTGGATGACCTCGTCTTACATCTGATTCAGTTAAATTGTAATTGATAGATTATGGAATTACACACACACAGGAAATAAATTGGGATATTTAGTTTTTCTGGCAAGTGATATTTATAGAAATGAATTCCTTAAGGGTAAATTTAGAGATTTTACTCTTTTAAATCCTGGAATATCATCATTTAGATGGCTTTAAGCCAATATGTTTCATTTCTTCCTATTGTTTTAAGGCTATCAGTACTCATAAAAATAATAGTCACGTCTTGCACTAATTGATAACAAGTAAACATGATGTGATTATAGTTAGATTGCCTTGAAGATAGCAAGAGTGAGTAAAACTGGATATTTTTCCAGACGACAGTTCTGCCATCAGTCCTTTCTTATTAGTAATGAGTGAAGAGTGGTTGGTTGAGATGTAGTGCTGAACTGTGTAATTGCATCTCTACTTTTGGCCAATTGTCACTATAAACATTAAAGATTTTTCGAATGTTTAACATTAAGTCACTGATTATATAACTGTTATAAAAAAAAAAATCCGTACCCTTTGGGAAGTTTTTCAATTGTTTTCGTTTTATTTCATTATGATTTTTATTGCCAAACGGAAACATTATTTCGCTTATCCCTGTATTTGTTACGATGAAAATACATCAAACTGCTATCATCCAAGAAGTGTCAGCACTAAAAAATTCTCTCTCTCTCTCTTCGACTAAAGATTATCAGAAACATTTTAAACCTAAAGATATAAAACTATTAATGCGATTACAATTCCGAAATTTAATTTCTTTCTTTAATTACTTTCAAACACATAAAAGACAAAAAACCGTAAGAAGCTGATGATAACTTACCACGTATTTTTTTAATTATTATTATTATTATTATTAATAATAATAAAACTTTTCTCAAAATTCCTTCACCACAAAATTTCGGATACATTTTAAAATTTAATTAGTTACATTCTAAAAATAAGTGGATGACAACAACCACGAGAGATAATCTATAATAAGAGATGCGATTCTGTTTTGTTTTTGAGTTTTTATGCCAAACAGAAACGAACATAAACACGTTTAAGTTCTAGAAGATGATGATCTTGGCGCTAGTGATTAAAATAACAAACAAATACGACTAATTTTGCAAAACTACATATATACAGAACTTAAAGATCGATGAGAGACGACTGTAAATAAAATCGCAATGCGTGGGTTTTGAAGATTAAACAATTAAATAAACTACTTCAAAACGGACAGCGACTCGTAGCAAATCGGAGTGTCTAATAACACGACATTTACGCCGAACTGCCGATGTTTAATTATCCAGCGACTCGCATTATCTTAGGGAAAACTGTGATGTGTCCATTTATGGCAACTGAAGTCTTGGTGTCTCTCCCCTCATGCGGCTTCTGTGCATCCAGCTTCTGTTATTTGGGTGTAACACGAGAAGTTTTGACATACTGGGCGTATTTATATATATTTCTAACAAATATACCAATGCGAGTTATTTTTTTCTTGTATGGTTTACTAGTTATGATATCTAACACGGTAAAAAATTGTGCTTATGTAGTATGTGTGCGGGGATATAAATTGCATAGATATCTTTAAGTAATGACGTGAAATATCGAGATATTTTTAGAAACACCATTCCTTGATTTCTCGAAACGTCTCACCATCAAATGTCACATCACTCCTGCAGTACTTGTTAGAAAAGGGAGGTTTGATAATAAATCAAATCCTTATTTATTTACACTAAGCAAGACTTCCTGTGTTTCTTCTCCTTACCTATCTCCCCAGCGGGGGAAGTGATACAGCTCAACTCCTTGTTGGTTCGTTAATCAAACTGTAGATTTTTTTTCCCGTTATCCACTTGTATTCGCCATAAGAAGACCAATAGTCGCTGAACGATCTTTCAAAAGGGTTCGTGTTTAACAGCCAAATGCGTTTTCTGTTGTTGATCTTGAAGTAAGAGAAGGATAAAAAAAATTGGAGAATTAATTACACACTTTTACCTCGTATGTCATTGTCAGAATAAAATTTATCCGTTAAAAATGTTCACAAATTGCGATAATTCAAACTTAAGTGATTCTCTTATTCGCCCCGGTTTAAACTTTTATTTTCCTTCTTTTTTTTGTAATGTAAAAATCACAAAGAACTTCCGAATGTGTCGTTAATTTTCGCATTTATTCACGTCAGATATAAAAATAATAACTTAAAAATTTTTTTCGTCTTAAATTCGGTTAATTATACGATGTTGTTGATCGCATTCCGATTCACAGATTTAAGCACGTTCGACAATAAAACAATCACTAGTATGCAATTATTTTGTATAACCGTCATATTTAGTGGCCAGTAACGTATGGAAACGACCGTGCAAAGTACAGTGCAGTTTACTCTCTAAGTTGAAAGAGGTAATTAAAATTGGCAACAAAATTACTGACCGGACGAGTTGTATGGGTGATCATGTTGTTAGCTATCACATCTGCTATTTGCTGAGTTAGACGAGTACGTGTCCGTGGATCGTGATATCATGGTTTCTCACTCGTACAATCCAACTGGTTTTATCTTCATGTTTACTCATTCTTTACAATAAATAATTTCGTGTTTCGTAATTCAAACTTATTAAATACATAATTACATCGTCAGAATGCAAATTATAGAGAACGAAAGTGTAAAACTTTCCATCTGTTTCAAAACTTCTTGCCGTATAAATTTAATAAACATTTTAAAATATGAATTCGTCTTTCTCGTCGTCATGCTTTACTTTCCGTTATTTTAAAATAATCAAAAACGATAAAAATGTTGCTACGGTAATTAAAATTATGTTTTGTACTTTCTCCTCATTTTTTTTTTCCTTCTCGTCTTCGTGTCTCCGTAAAAAAAAAAAAAAAAAAAAATAAAGAATTACGAATTTATTATTCTAAACTGTAATTTTTAACTTGGCGAACCTAGCAAAACTTTCATAATCATGTTTATGACCTAACGCAATCTAGCATTACTGGTTGTGTTGTGGTAATGCAAGCATTAAGTAAAGGAGATAGCCAATGGTCATG
>WUQG02126455.1:0-24646 GCA_011317285.2 Androctonus mauritanicus | reverse complement strand
CTCTGGGTTTCCAGTTTTTAATTTCGAATAAACATTTCATTGTAATTTGCTTCGTTTGACGGCTAATCTGCAGACTTTCGAGACCGACTAAAATTTACAACTGTCTGCCATTTTAGAACAATTAGAATCAATTGAAATGTGCGGAACATCATTACACATCTGATCATCGTATCGTATATTATAAACATGCAGGTAATTTACTACATGTTAAAATTATGTTAATATGGTAATTTTATTCGAAGCTTATAACTTATTTGTCAAAATTGTCATTATGTTATGGCAATTTACTGTAACATAGCGAATAATTTAATGGAATATATTATCAGCATAGTGATATAAATGAACTTCGTCTCTCCCATAGACTCAATACTGACTCCCGTATAGTTTTAGAAATAAATAATACAGAATAATTAATTTTTCACTTTTTTATTATAATCAGTTAATTTACAATTAATTAAAAGATATAATAAATGAACATAAATAACAGAATAACGAAAAGAATAAAATAAACTCTATATACGATTTCGTGTTTATTACATAATAGTAATGCTAATACAGTGCATTAAACAGGATAATCCTTTAAGCAGTTTATGAAACGATTACAGATGCAACAAAAATATGCAATAAACGTTCATAATTACCAGAGTAATTAATTCAAAATTTAAACGATCACAATTTTGTATCACATGATCGGACCCGACATTATTGACATTTAATTTCAGTTCGAATTGTTTATACATTAATAAAATATGCGAAAATGTGGACACAGTTAAAAAATAAATCGCATATGATGACCATCTATCCGTACAAAAAAAAAGAGATCCGCAATTCTCCGGTCGATATGTGATCATCTCAAAAAATTTTGATTATTATCATATATATATTCGTTCTTTGGAAATGATTGCTTTAAGATATAAATTACAATTAACAATAATTAAAAATATAGAAATAAAAATTAATGATACAATAAAGGGAATCGTAAAACAAAATAAAAATTTTACATTTTATCATATATGAAACGACATTATGAAAGCTTTATATATATATCTAGGAAACATATATAATGATAATAATGTTTATAACATGCACATAATGATACTTTTTACAATTAAATTATATTTTTTTTAATACGAATTGCTTAAAAATACTTAATCATTAATTTTTATTTCTATAAACATTTTATTGTTATATACAATAAAATTTTTATAAAAGAATATCGAAAAATATTAATAAAATATATTATATTTTTAATATTTTATGTAGGAGTATATTAAAAATACTTATAATGAAAGTTAAATTTTTTTTTCTTTTATTTGTTTGATCATACTGAATCTTTTAATGATAGTAATACTTAGAGTCTGTAAAATTTTAATGCGTATATAATTTGTTTCTGAATATTAAGGCACTTGTTTTTTCTTCACTAGATTACTTCAGTTTAAAAATCTTAAAAGCTTAATACTTATACAATAAAAATTTTCTATACCCACTGAAACAATCTACTTTTGTTGTGACTTAAATCAAGAATGATTACTGTAATTAATTTCAGTTACGTAGAGAAAACGATATTGTAAAAATTCCATGTTAAAATATCGAATGATTAATTTTTTTCTTAAGTGTTACAATGGACCACTGATGTCTTTTATCTTATAGAATCTTGCTCTGGATGCCTCCTCTTCTTGAATGACTTTATATTGTGAATATACGCAACGGAAACAGTATAACTATAAAATGAACAATAATAATTATTTATGATAAAAATTACAGAAGTAATTCATGAATTGTGAAAAATTATCCTACTTACGTTTATTAGAAAGAATATCAAGATGGAGAAAATTTTAATAAGCTCTTTCTGTAGAAAAATATATAAAAAACTTATTAATATATGTGTATTGATAAAATGAGATTTAGAGTTATTTAATTTTTAAACTATTAATCTTTAAAGTTATTAAAAAATGGCATTATATTATTTAATATTTTGTTTTTGTTATCTGAGTTCATAATTTCTAATATTAATCAAATTTTAATTGATTTATAGTAAATATAACATTAATTATAGCTCTAATTAAAGTTATAATATATAAAATCATATATTTTTTATTATTTAATCATTTTAATAATAAAAAAAATATTAATAATTAATGTTCTAATAAATATTTCAAATAAAATGTTAAATTTATAGTTTCTATATCAATGCTATGTTTTAAAAGTTTGCAATTGCTGTTTCTTTAATTTAATTCGTTTTAATCAATAAATTAATTTATATCATCAAAATAATTGATAGGGATAAAAACAATGATTTCTGGTTAATGATATTAGTTTGTTTCATGCAAATCATCTTTGATCTTTTTTAACGTAATCAAAATTACGTTACTCCAATATACATAATATGTTAAAATCTTAATTCGTTTCAAGACAATCGAAAGTCAAAAATTTTCACTTTTAAAGGCGTGATTTATGTTATTTGGTCAGAATTTTGATAAGTAAATTTTAAAGCGAAATATTAACGAAATAATATAAACAAAATATTAAATAAGAATGAAAAAATAAATTATGAAATGATGCATAAATAAAACTTAAGAAACTGCACCTTTTTTTTATGATGATAGACGGATTAAAGAAATTAAAAATTAAATTAGATAAACGCAAAATTTTAACTTAATTTAATAATAATAATTATGGTATGAGTAATTTGAAGACAGCTTTAAAGGTAAAATTAATAATAATTCCAGAATTCATTAAAATGATAGGCTACTCTCACAATAATAAGGAAAAATCTACATGCTTTAGTATTTCCGTATTTATCTATAAAAATAAATTTTATGAATTTTGTCTTAATAATAAGTATTTTCATTTAAAAAAATTCCATTATCAATTTTATGCCTGATCAATTAATTGATAACCACTTAATCTTTGCAACTGTGTTGCAAATTTAAGATTATTACATGTATAATAATTTAAGGAATTTCAGCAGTAAAGCAACATCATAAATAGATACATCACAAGTAAATATATACACGAACATAATATGAAACTAAGGACGGCCGGAAAACCGAGTTGTAACGCTGTCGGCATGCCAGGCATAAGGACCCGGGACGCGGTCCTTCTGCCTGGCATGCCGACAGCGTTACCCTGGTCTGGTAACTCCTGATTAGTTTTTTCGGTGTGCTAGGCCCGGCCCGGCCATCCCTGACCTTCACCATCCGGCCCCTTCCACGGGTGTGGGTGCAGCTCGTGGTTGGAATTGGCCCCACACCTTAGTAATCTCCCTGATTGGTGGAAAGGAGCGTAAAATATGAAAAAAAAAACATTATTTTATTATTGTTACGTTACGAAATGTTTTATATATCTTTAAGTAAAACTTCGAGAATAATGATCGATATGATATAAAAAAATTTATTTTGTTATCGGAAATGATTGCTAAATCAGTTATCTATCAGTTTGGTAAAATGTTACATATATATTTATTTATATGATTAATATTTGGATTAAATTTCGCAACAAAGATAAAAATCGTTTTATCTTTATTGAAATATAAACTATATTTTTTCAATGATCAGTCATAATAGTATTATTAAAAAGATTATCAGAATTTAAAGCGTTAAGTTTGAAATTTTCAGATTATGCCAATAATGCAGATATCCCAAAAAATTTAGATACAGTTTTTAAACTAGGTTACATTTAGACATATTAAGCTATTTATTAGCTTAACATGTCTAAATACTACAAATTTCGCTAAGCAGAAGATGGTGAACGTTTTATAGAATTCGAAAATCGACTTGAAAGTATGCTATAAATGGTAATTATGCTGAATTTTGAGAATAAATCTGCAAACTTTCATCAAAAACATTCAATAAAGTATATAAATGCAATAGTGGATTTTATTTAAGTTTAAGGAATTAATTTAATATAAAAAAAGGAATTAGTAATCATAATGTGTAGATTTTTATTTTATTTTAAATATATAACATTTGTAATATCCAATAACAAGAATTGTAAAGTTTTCGTAATGTACAGGCGTTCCTCTAGTTACGAATATTCGTACTTACGAACATGAATTTTCATTTTCAAGTTTCACGAAATTTCAAAAACTCTTCAATAATTTTAAGTAATATGATAGCAAAATGTTTTAGAAACCAATATGCTATAAAATTACACAGTTAACTAACAAATTATGGAAATATTTCAAGATGGCGGCGATTACACAAAAAATTCTTCGCTTAATATTCGAAACTTTTCATTAAAATCTGTGAAATAATAAACTTTTAATTGGTTCAATTGTGAAATATATTACAATAAATAGTATATAAAGTTATTTTGATACTTTTAGAGCCAAAATAACAGTGGTATCTGAATTACGAACAAAAGTTATGTACTAATTATGTTCATAACTAGAGGTGCGCTGGTATTAATATAATATAATTCAAATTTATTGTTTATAGTTTATATGATAAAAATTAAATTTAATTAATATCTGTTTAATTATAAACTATTAGGAAATTTATATATTTATGAAAATTATAAATTAGTCTTTGATATTTTAATTTATTATTTAATCATAAAGATAACATAGATAATGAATAAGAAATGAGGAAATTGTGCATTCGACAATAGTGTAGTATAATCTGTATTACTTCGGAATTTATAATTAAATATATAAGATTAATTACGACTGATAAAATTACGAACTTACCGGATTATGAATTGCTGCTATAATAATAAATATTACGGAAATAACGTTAAGAACCAACATAAAAATAACCCAAACCATCCAAGGAATCAATAAATAGCGATTATCCTGTAAAAATAATTATAATATATTGAAAATACATTATATTCTACAATAATAGTTATTTTAATTAATAAAAATTAACAAGTTAAAGAAAAATTGAATCAATATTGTGCACGTGTTTGCACAATATTGATACAATTTTGTCTTTAATTATACAATCATAAAATGTGATTGCATAATTTTCAAAAGTAGATGCTTTAAGTTGATATTAGTGAATAAGAAGTTCGATTTTTATTTTTATTCTTTAAACGATATCAAGTTTGTATAATTTGATTGAACTTAACGGCATAAATATCAAAATTATTATAAAATAAATAAATAAATAAAATATTTATCTTATTGATTTGCACAGAGGAAGCAGTTTATGCTTATCAAAACAGAATTCACATTAACGGCTTTCATAATAATTTTTGTTTTATTTAATTCTAAACTTAGATAAATAACATTTCTGGCCTGTTTCATAACAGATGTTTACAGTTTTACAAGTAGTCCTTTTATAAACTGCGACTAGAAAGTTTAAACCTTAGTAATGATAACGCATTTAGCAATTTCTTTTATTAAAACTTTATTTTTAAACATGTTAGATTGCTATTTTAGCTAGTCCTGCGTGAAAAAGAAGCCCGAGTAATTTGCCTTTCCTAAATTGGCAATTGGTTTAAGGATTTCGCACAAAACCTTATAACTGTAACACAAATATTAATGAACATACACCATTGGGTTTCATTAATGAATCTAATTTGATAAAAGAATAAAGGATTAATTTATCAATTATTATTATATAAATTTTAATTATATGCTTTCGTAAATTTGAAAAATAATTTTTTTAATTACAAAATATATTTATGAAAATGAAACAGGAATGTATATTAAAAAGACATTATTAAGTGCACAAATTTGTGGTTGATAAATTTCGAAAAATATCTACAGTAATATTCCAGAAAGGAATTGATTCTCCATCTAAGAAGTAAACTTCTTAGATGGAGAATCAATTCCTTTCTGGACTTTCATAAAAAGGAGAAGTAGGTGCAATTATAAGTTATTTCTAAAGCTATTTAAGGAAAGTTCTTCTTTATATGAACAAATAAAATGAACAATATCTCCTAAGCAAAAGCATCAATGAATAATATAAAAAGGAGAGATTTTGTGAAAGGATTCTTTGAGATTAAAAATAAATCAAAGTAAGAAAGGACACTGTAGAAAATACCTGAAAGAACTCTTGTAAGTCGTTTCTTCTTAGAAAAAAGCGGATTTAGAGATTAAAAAAAAAAGAATGTTTCTAATTATATGTGAGAAGTGAAGCTCTAAGACAGATAAATTTCTTTGCGAGTCTATGTCTGGAGAAATCATTTGTTTACAGTTGTATAAATTCTAAAAATTCATCTGCTATTTTAAAAGTAATAGTAATAATATACTGTGATGAAATATTTAGTTATTATGATAATTATTGAAATTAAAAAATATTTATATCATAATTCTCTATTTAAATGTTTTCAATATTCACTTTATTAACGGCTAATTGGGTTGTTATTTTCATATAAAATAATAATTTCTACAAATAACAGATTAACCTGAACGGAAAATATTTTTATAAACAAAGACAAGTAGATTAATTATGAATTATTCCTAGAGATATTAAAAAAAAGGACTCTTCGTATGATCAATATTACATATTAATCTAAACATAAAAACGTTTTTAATAGAAATTATGGAAAAATTAAACTTCGTGAAAAATTTGTGGAAAAAAAATCATTTATTTTTGAATTTCAGAATAATAAATGATTGCTTTTCAGCACTGATGCTGAAAAAGCAATACATTATTAAAATATGAAAAATAAATATGTAAATCATAATACTAGTATAAGTTAACATTTATCATGATGTATACTTTATAAAATAGAGATTAAATTTTTTATGAGTTTACAACAGTACAGAAAATAGGTTAACATCGATTCAACACAATACTTACTTTTTTCACTCCATACATTAGTAATAAACTAACCAAAAGGAACACCGTTGCCATGGCCATGTATATTATGAAGGTGATCCTCATTTCTTCAAAACTTGCTACATAATAAAAATAAACAGAATTTTATTAATATTGTGATCATATTATTTTATTTTAGTGATAATTTTATAAATATTTTGAATGTCAATGTGGACTTTTTCATTCTCAAACTCTTCTTACTGAATTATCAGAAATAAATAAACAACTATAATACATATTATTATTTTATAATAACTATTTGTATTGTATATAATAATAACTCATTTTTAAATATTGAAATAATTCTATATAAGTTATAACAATTTTAACAAGATTTGTAGTCCACAAAAGAATGTACTTTGCCGTTAACGTAGCTTTCCTGCAAATGTTAGTGTATCTGCATTGAAACTCTCCCGTAGGAGAAATACTGTCTATTTTCTTCTGGATGGCAAAAATTTATTAAAAATAAAACGTATGAAAGTATTTCTAATGAATTTAATCTAATAATATATTGGGCACAATTTTTCGTAGGAAAAACAAGATCATTTTTTATTAAAATTTTAGTCACCAAAATTACTTTTTAAACTATAAATCTGAATTTTGCTTTGATATTCTAAAAATTCGGCTTAAATGTGGTATGAATTTTATTAGAAAAACTTCATAAAGATGATTATTATGCCATAAAAAGGCTAGATACATTATCTTTTAACAATGTATATCTGCTATTTTGTAATTTTTATTTTTTTCAATTGCTGTATTATTGTGTTTAATATGAAATAATTTAATATATATCAAGTTTATTAATATTTTTCTAAATACAGTCAAACTCCAACAAGACGCTACTTTCGCCGACCGCCAAGAAATTTGGCGGTACGGATCCTACCTATGTTAATGGAATTGGCAAACCCCCGATAAGACGCCATCAGCCATCCGCCAGTAGAAACGTCTAAACAAACGTCCTTTTGGTATTGTATTTGTCCTCGTTAATCCTCCAGAGGCATGTAAGATGACTTACATCCTGAAGTTCATCAGTACTATATATATATATATTTATTTATAGTATTAAAAGTTCTCTGGATTGATTCGTAATCAGTGGGTGGGAAAGATGGAGTTAACCGTTAATCATGTGTCTCTTCAAGTCTGGATTCACACCTAGGTTGTATTAATAGAAATTTTAAGATCGTAAGAACCAGATCGTTTCCATCGTTTATTGCGTACCGAGGAACAAAGATATTATACAATAAGCTGTATGCATCGGGTTTTATAGAAACTCAAAGCAGAGGATCAGAACACCAGATGGACATGTTTTCTATATAATACTGTACATATACGGTACGTATACTATACTTTAAAGTATACAGTTTTTTAGAAATGTTAAGTTTGGATACTAAATATAAGATGTACTGTATTTTATTAAATTTAATAAATTCGGAATTCATTTTCATTTCTATACCACAAGTGTTTTCGATAAACCGCCAATCCCGGTTAGCTGCTGACATCATCCCCAAACGGATGGTGGCGTATTATCGGAGTTTGACTGTATTTCAGAATCACGGAGATCTCAGTTCTCTAATCTCCAAAATTCAGGAATGATTTTTTTTTAATTCCTAACCGATGTTAACTAGAATTATTTTACAAACTTTAATCGTGCTTTGTTTCCTGTATGAATAAAAATGTAAATATATATTTGTATTTATGAAGTATAAATTAAACCAAAACAAATATTTTCTTCTAGTTACCGATAACAGCTACTTTAATTTTTCTTTAAGTAAGAATTAAGATATATTATACTACATGTACAGATTTCAATAGAAAAAAACAGATTAAAGTGCCTTGAACTACTGTATAGTATCAAGTATAGTGTCTACTTAGTATCAAATCCGAAACATATGTCATTACACTGATTTTCTTGTAGATAATAATTCATATCCTGATTGCGTTTTAACTTTTCATCGATTTAACGAGACTTACCCAGATGTTAAACGTCTTTGTAATACGAGCCGATGATATCATCAGCATTACTTGAACCGGATCAGGCTGGTAAATTAAAAATGATATTAACATTGAATCTGCTAAATGGATAAGAGGAAAAAATAAAGGAAATGTTCTATTGGAACAACATGAATTTTGCTATAAATAACTCATTATTTTTTGCACTAAAAGTCGTTATCAATTGTTATTTTTTCTCAGATGTTATTAATTCTTTCTCAAAAAAGAAAAGATGATGCAAGACTCAGAGACTAATCGTTTGATTCAGCACATGTATAAAATATAAATTCATATTTGTTCTTGTGAGTAGAAGATAGTTTTATGCAATAAAGTGATAATAATTCAATTTTATGTAAGAACAGCAATTAGAATAATACAGATGCTGACCAAGTACTCAAATTATGAAGATATGCCAAAGTAGTTAACATTACTTTTAGCCTAATTGTTTTTTCGAAAAGTAAAGATTTCGATGTCTTACTTGAAATTATTATTTAATTTCAAGTAAAACTGATTAAAACTTGTGTATTCATCTGTTTAAAATGGCAAATATTCAATCTTCCGAGATTTCCTTGTTTATTTATTAATTCATTTGAAATAAAACTATTATTGTCGACATAATTTTTCAAATATTATATTTGGGAAATATTTTATAAAAATATAAATTAAAATTTTATAATGTCAAAATTCATTTTAATCTGTCTATTCAAAAAGTTTTGAAGCTCTTATTGAGCATGTTAGCTTATAAGTAGATATTAAATATTGCACATTTGTCGTAACATAAAGAAACAAGCCTGAAGTCATTGCATTACCAGAGTCATTGTCAGTGTTTTAATGAACGAATATGTATCTTTGGAGTTAACTTTAAAAAGTTCGCCAAAAACACTAAACGCAAAGTGGATCGTATTTCTCGATCATGACAACACCCCCAACTCATTCAACTCGAGAATTTTTAACTCAATCATACTTTATTAAGCAGATTTGACTCTCTGTGAATTCTCTTTATTTCCTAAACTGAAATCTACACTTAAATCACGAAGGTTCCAAAATCTAAGTGAAACTAAATAAAATGGAACAGAACAACTCAAAGTCATTCTTCTAGAACAGTTCCAGGGATGCTGGAAGAGCGAGAGATGATTCACAATACAGATTTCCAGAGATTTTATAGAAATATTAGAAAAACGCAGTGAATACTATATTGAGCATTATGAGAATATTTAAAAGGGGATATATTCTTATAATTCATAAGCTTTTGTTTATATTTTAAATAAATTATGCTCCAAAGTTTTTGAATAGATCTGGTATTATTATATATATATATACAATATATATTTATAAGAAAATATTTAATTATGACTACGTACTCAATGCAATCCAATAAAAGATAATACCTGCTTCAGATGATTCTATACTGTATATACGGGGTTATTCAGAAACTAAGTGTGTACTTAGCCTATATATATATATATATAATGGTAATAATAGGGGCATGGTTACTTTCTGAATACTTTGTAGAAATGTATTCAATAAATAAATTTCAAAAAAAAAAAAATATTTCACGTTTTATGTAACATGAAATCTATATTGTATTGGAAGTACAGAAGGTTTAAGATTATATCAAGAATTTTAGATCGTGATACGTTACAATCTATAAAACATAGCGTATTACAGAAAATACTTTGCAATTTTATAATTTTTTACATAGTTTTGCATTAGAACATAGTTTATATTGGATTTTCACAACTTTTTTGTCAAGTGTATGAAACGTTTGAAAGATATTTTAAGAAGTTTTATTAGTATAACGGAAAAAAATCTCGTTTCAGAAAAATTTGTCGTCTTTATAAAAACTAAATTAATTAATAAAGTAAAGTATCAGTTTAATGAAATCGTTTTAAAAATTCAATATAATCTGAAGAGGATTTTAAAATATCGTATAATTATAGAACAATTTTTTAATAACTGTTAATTAATTAAATAATTTCATTATTTTTAAAATTAAATTTAATTAATTAAAAGCATTTTAATTAATTTGTTAGCCGCTGCTGTTTACTTTTTGATATTTCAAATGTCGTAATTGCATTTGATAATATTTAAATACTTTATTATTGATATTAAACCTTGAATTTTTAGTTTTGTATTCTTGAACTTCTGAACTTGGTTTCGTATTTCCTCTTTCCGAGTTAATAGACCCAGATGTTTATAAACTCCATCTGTGATTTTTGTTCATATAATTAAACGCTCAAAGTTTTAAAGAAGAAAAATGAGAATAGATATCGTGTTAGCTCATATTTCAACTCATTTAAAGAGAAAAGATTTTTTTTTTCTTTTTATCTATTAAAATCTAAGTTTTTGCATACCTCTCTCTTCTCTCTCTCAAAACAAGGTCAAAAAACAATTAAGGTAATCTATATTAATTTCCTCGTTCAAAAAAACAAAAAAAAATTAGACTCTTTTTAAGTATCATATATGATGTTTATTACTCAGATGAAGATCTTTTCATGATTGAAATTTGGAGTAGCTATTCAAGTGCAACATTCTGCTTACAATAATATCTGTTTCGAGTGATTCTATAGTTTATTATTTTGGTAAATATTAAAATTAATCCACATTTAATCGAAAATATATACTGTATAATATATAGAAAAGATTAGATTTGTAACATCATCATCATCATGCTAATACCTTCCTCAGAAAGTGGGCAGTATTCAAAGAAGGAAAAGAACAAGAAGAAAAAACATATTTATGATCAGATGGCATACGCATTTCATAAACAGTATATCAGCCTTCAGAGTTATTCTTTTCTTCATGCAGTTAGTCTCTTATTCATATTCTCAAAAAACTATAAATTTATAGATACTCATCATTTGTTCTCTTCACACTTCTTTCGATCCGCTTCTTCTATACTTATCATCAACAAGTCTAGCAAACAGTTATTTTTTTGATCTCTCTTCACTCATTCTATCTGCAAGATCAAACATTTCAAAGTTGATTTACGCACTTCATCAATCACGCTCTTTTTCGCTTCCCACTGCATTCGTACTTCGTCATCCGAAACACAGACACATCGCATCGCTTATATTTCTCCAGTACTTCGTCTTCACTGCACTCAAACGTTTTTTTCTGCCTTTTACACCATATCTATGTCTCCTTCCATACATCAATGTCATTGGCATTCTTTAACAAGTTCTCATGCTAGAAATGCTAAGCAGCTCATAGCTTTCAATCCATCATATGTTCTTCTCACAAGTCTTCCATCAAAGTGACTTTCTATCTAAAACATAATTCCTAAATGTACAAATTCATTCATCCTGCTCAGTTCAATTTTCCATTTTTTACTATTCTCGTCCCTCTCAATCACAAGTACTTTCATCTTTCCTACATTCAGTCTCGTCTATTTCCTCTCCAATTCATTCAATTGTGCCTCATTCAGCTGTGTAGTAAATGTTTCAGATCTTGTTCGAATGAGTGATAAAATAATCCGAATATATATTACTTTTAATTAAATATTTACATAATTTCTTCGTCAACATAAACAAAAAATTGACATTTTTATAATGATTACGATCCACTTTATCATAGTTATGGATATTTGTTTAAAGTTAAGAATTTTTTAATAAATTATTAAAAATTTGTTAAAAATTTTTTTCTAATTTCATTATCTAGATTATTAAATTATAATTTCAACTTGAATTTTTATTTTAGATAAATAATTTTTTATAAAAATTCAGATTAGTTTTAAATGTTCTCCAATTATAGTAATGAGAACAACACTTGATTAAATTTTCTACTTGGTTAATACTAGTATATTTATCTATATAACTCTAATTTATACTCGAAACTGCTCATGATAATATTTAAAGGAATAAATATGATGCTGCTACGAAAATTTTATTATAAATTATGCGTTTTATAATAATTATAACATTAAAACTTGCAGCCATTCAATAGTTACCGACTGTATTGAAGTTTAATCACACTAAATAAATTTCGTTCACTTAAACATCCTCTCGAATATAAAATATTATGAGGTAAACAGCACTTCAACGAGAACCAGTTGTAACTACGTTACATCACGTAGCATCGCGTCACGTCAAGAATAAATGTTGGAATCGTTTCAAGTTTGTATTTACTTAGAATACGGAAAGAATATCACACGCTATAATGAGTGATGTTGTAATACTTGCTTACCTTAATTTTTTCTTTTTTTTTTTAGAAAAAATTTTTAGAAAAGTTACTAAATTTCGTTATTAATAAACATAAAAATCGAATTACTCTCTCTATATATAATTGGTGTTAAGTAGTCACATAGTTGATAAAGAGATTTTCAGATAATAATGTAATTAAGTTCTTCCAAAAAATGAATTTTATGATACAGTACATCCCTTTTTTCAATATTTTTCCAAGGAAATTGAAGCTTATGAGATTATTATGATGTTTGTATCTTTCTTATTAATAACTTGTGAACTAATTAATACATTTTCATAAATTTCGTAGTGATATGCTGGCATTAAAGGCAACCTTGACGTCGCATCATTTAATATCCCACTAGCACAGTGATAGCAAATCCAAAAATTTATCTCCTGCCAAGTTAGGAAAACCAGGTAACATAAATATTATAAATACATTCCATTATAAATACATGCCGGTTTAGTTATGAAACTAATGATCAGGTTAAAATACACATATTCACATTTGTAGGTAAATTTTTTTATTTATATCGTCTATGGCATATAAAGAAGTTCAAAAATACTTAAATAGTAGTTACAAAATTTTGATGGTATCTTTAGGGATGGGATTTCCTGTGACTATCGTCAACATTTAAAAATGGCGGATGTTCAAAATTAAAATGTTTTCTCACTTTTGAATTAATTATAGAACCTTACAAAATTTAGCAGGATCGAATTTGAAGTAAGATTAATTAAATTTGCAGCTTCAACCGTTTAATAATGGCAGAGATTCAGTTTTCTCAAGCTTACCCGTAATAATTATGAAATTATTTAATAGATTTTTATAACACTCAACACAGTTTATGTTATTGAATATATCTGAATATGCATATTTTAAATCATAATATTTAATTATTCCAAAAATAAAACTTTGGAAAATAGCAGATTATTTCTTTACAGAATTGCTTGTTAACTATGTTTATGTCGAATTTCTCTATATAATAATTTATTAAGATTTTAATTTGTTAAATTATCATTATTTATACAAATTTTAAACTAATTAATTATCAATCAAAAATATATAATAAGCAAATTTCCTTATCGTTTTTACACAATCAACTTTCAGACAATTCTTAATTACAATTCTTTTTTTTTTTAATGTTAGTCTAATAGTTATTCTCGAATCTATAAACGTAAATGTTATTTATTGCTTTTTGAAGCAAAACAGGTTATTCTAGTTTATAAAACTCTGCATTTTATTGACATAAATATCCAAGTAAGGTAACGAAGCTTTTATAAATCGAAAAATGCAGATAGTTTCATACGAAGAACCTATACGGTTATTTTTATCTTAGGAATTTTTATTATTGGATAATATCTCTTGTTAACGTTAATAATAGATTTTTAATAATTAATTTAACATATATACAAATGTTTTAATACGTATTTCCATTTTTTAAAATAAATTTAATTTTTTTTTTCGTAGATATTTCCGCGTACAAGACGAATATCTCAACTTACACAAAACTATATTTAGTTTAATATTTACATTATATATATAGAATATATTTTTAACCATTGAAATATTTCATACTTTTAAAAATTTCAAAGTTATTTTATCTAATATTTATGTGCATTCATAAATTTTTGGATGTGTACCAAAAACTACACATACATCAGTCATCAGAAACAATCGGAAGATATCTGTTTGATCTTTTGTCAAACTGTAACATGTGACATAATTCATAATTTATGTATTCATCCCCTATTGAATAACCATCATTAAACTGGTATATAAGCATAAAATATCTTCAAATTTTTAACAAAAATAGCGTAAACGTC
Organism: Androctonus mauritanicus; assembly: GCA_011317285.2. Classification (NCBI taxonomy): domain Eukaryota; kingdom Metazoa; phylum Arthropoda; class Arachnida; order Scorpiones; family Buthidae; genus Androctonus; species Androctonus mauritanicus. The sequence goes on along the minus strand of WUQG02126455.1, from coordinate 9,879 downwards.
AAACAACCTGCCATGATAAAAATAGTACGTGGATGCTCTATTAAATCTCAGTTTAATGAGCGAACGATATAAAAAAATATATATATTAAAATGTGTATCTGTACAGCTAATATTAAAAAAAAAGACTGCTGGTAAGAGGAGACAGTCAAGGTCAGAAAGTAAGTAAAAATGGCGATTGTCATCACAATAAATATCAAAGAAATTCATCATAAGTTAAAAAGGTCGATTATTGGGTTTACTATATCGTGGTCATCATTATTATTATTTCCGGTTTACAAATGGCGTGGTTTATTCGTATAATAAAAATATTATCTATAAAATCATTTAATGTAAAGTATAAGGGCAGACAGATCAAGGTCAGTAAGTGAAGTACTGTATTGAAAATTATTAAATGGCATGTACGTGTAGGAAAAATACGGAAGATGTACTTTCAAAAATGAATATTCAATTTTCGATATAATTCAGTTTTTTTTTTTTTTTTTTAATGTTACGAAATTAGTTCGTTTTTACAATTCATCGATTTAATTTATCGTTATTTCTTTCGCAATTTAATATAAGTTATCGCATAAAAAAAATTATAAATCGCATTCTTACTATACATAAAATGCATTTATTAAAACAGTCAATAAAATGTTCATTTAAACTTTTTTTAATTAAACATTAATGTAACTTTAAACATAAAAATAAATAAAACAAGCTTTTCATACTATGTTAGCGTAAGAGGTGAACATTATTAGGCAAGTAAGTCTGGTAAAAAATATGTATAAATTTCATTTTATCAATGTTATTTTCATATAAAAATATTTCAAAATACAATTTTGCGGCCGATATTGCTGTTAAATGTAAACACATTCTTTTATATTAAAAAAATGTCAACATACAAAAACTAAAGCATTCAACGTGTTTAATGAAAGTATAAATATTATTAATGCAAAGTGGTTTTTTCTTTTTTTAATTGAACCACTAGGAGATTAACGAGTTTAACTTTGCATAAGAAAGTTGAGTGTGAACCCCATAACGTTTGTCCTACTTTGCAGCTATTAGGTTACACATTCCAGAATAAGTTTAAAGTAAATTTTCCAGACTGTTTTCTCTTTGTTTAACCTATCGCGTGTGTTAAACTCAATTAAATTTTACTAATTCGAAAATTTTGATGAATTAATTGCTGTCGCATTCTGTATAATTAAGTCCCGTCTGTCCTGATTTTAATAACCGCTTTTCTCGTAAACTTAATGAGAGATTTTTTTTTTACTTCGAAATTTTAAAGCATACCATGAAGTTTTGTGTATTTATATACTTTATAATTTTTTTAATAGAGTTGGAACTATAAAAAAACCACTGAGATGTTAGTCAAAACAGCTGTCGGAAATAGCGATGGTGTAATTCTTTTTATAGAATGTTCTAGTTTAAGAATAACGTATATCTCTTTCTAAGAAATAAATTATACAAGGCCATCCGTTTATGAATATTAATAAACAAACTCCATCCAATGATATCTACTTGAGATGTTAAGAAACAATACCTCTTCTATAATAAATGTATACCTCAATTATGTAACGCGTTACAGGAACCACTATGCAACAAACATGTTTTCTTCTTTTTTTAATATAATTTTAATCTCGGATATTATTATAATTATCGAAAAAATATTACTGACCTTCGCTGTAGTAAAAATAATCATGTCTCCACTTAGGAGCAAAGACGATGAAAACTGCCGATGCAATAATTATAATCAACGAGTAAATCTGAAAAATAATTAAGTGCGTAAATCTACTTAATTATAATATGTACATTATTTTACTTTTGAATAAAATTTTGTACTACTACTATTACTACTACTACAGTAATAAAACGTGAGGTGATGCTAATTAATCGACACTTACCGCTGTGTATATTCCGCAACAGTAAGATCCCCTCTTTGTATCCCTGAAACAGCAACATCTTTCCATGCGAAACGGCATTTTTGATGGTAATTATAATTGTTTTTTATTCCCCCTTTTTCTTTTAAGCTATTTAAGCGAGAAGGAAAGTTGCGAATCTTTTAGCAAAGTCGACTTGTGTTTCTGAAATAGCGTGACCTACATGTGATACTGTGTCACGTCATAAGTCACGTGAACGTGATGCAATTGGAAGGAAGTACGGTGTATATAGCTGGTAATGCTTCACGGTAATCGTTTTATGTAATTCAGATTCTTTCCGAATTCTTCAGAGAAAGTTTCGGAAATGTTTTAATATATTAAATATATATATATATATATATATATATATATATATTTTTAAGTTTGAATGAAGTGATTGTATGTTATTTGCGAAAGTTTAATGTCCATATGTATACTGGAAATGTAAAAGAAAACTTGAGTTTTGGTATAAAAAAAAAAAAAAAAATGCAGAAAGTTATTTTTTTTTTATGACTTAGTAACCGCAGTCTTTTAAATTGCAAAATCTTCAGTTATTTTAAGTGTTGTGTCATGTTTCGGAATGTCAGGCACTTTTTAAGTGAAAACATTAAATAATTGCAGAAAATATTAATTTTTTACTTGCAATTTACTAAAAGAAAAAAATTAAGTTATTATATTATATTAATATTAATAATTTTGATAAAGTTTTTTTGCAATTTAATATATTTATAAAAATCGCAAAAATAGTTCATTCATTAAAAGTTTTGCCAGAATATTTTGCTTGGTTAAGAATGTTTTCAGTGCGATTGTATATTATTTTACTGCTGCTTCTTGAGAGGAAAAGTTGCATGTTTACAGATTTTAAACCGAAAAATCAATGATATTTATTTTTCTTTTTTTTTCGTTTCGTTAATTCGATTGCTAACAAAATTATTAAAACTGTGTGATAGTTTTGCTATTTCAAAAAAATTTTAACACATATTCTACGCTTTTTCTGCTGTATCTGATCGTTGAAAAGCAACTAGTAAGATCATAACTTTAGAAATTTTTATTAGTTAGAATATTAATATATAAGTTTATATATATAAAAAAAAAATTACCAAAATTTCTCATACAATTGTTTTCTACATTTTACTATTATTTATGTATTCATGTAATGCTAGAATGATCATACAGTATTCGTAAGATTTATTGCATTTATGAAATACGAGTTTTGCGTAATTCGATCTCTCGTGAAATTTGAGAAAAAGGCAAATGATACGTTGACTGGCACACGTTTTAAAGAAGAAATTGTAGGGGCTAGAACCATGTAATTTATGAAACACTTGCTTAAGATTGGTTATTAATTTACTTGTTTTAATCTGAAACTACTACATATAGTAGTTTCTTCACTTAACACAATCGTTAACTGAATAAACCAAGTTTATTGCTGAGAAACTACGCTGTTTACTATAATTTAGAAGCGACTATTGCACTTGGTTGAGGATTTAAAATATAAAATAATAAATTGTAATAGTTATCCCAAATTTCTCAGTAATGTACTTGGATTATATATATATATATTTACATATTTAAATATGATTGACTGCATATCATAAATTCTTTTACGTAGAAACGATTTTTTGGAAAAGAACTTTATTCACGACGTGCTAAAACATCATTAAATATTTTTCTTATTTTTAGTACAATTGAAACGAAATTTTTAAGGAACATAGAATAGGATTAAAATATATATATCCAATATATGAAATGTGGTTATAAAATAAGTTAAACTATGCAATCAATAAAAAGTTCTTGATAAAAGAATTCGTTACATTTTAATCTTTTAGACTAAAATTTTAAGATAAGTTTAAATAACATCAGAAGCATCTATATTCCAGATTTTGTTGAAATTAGGTGAATGATGTAACCTGTAGAGGTGTTTGCAGAAAAGTGAATCATCCTCTTCCACGTTTCACTTCATTTTTTTCCGATTAAATTTAAATTTTTAGAAGATATTTTTTAAATGAATTAGGATAGACCTATGTTCAAATCTGATCAAAATTGACAAAATGATGCGACCTATCCAAGTGTTTAAAGAAGATGAAGAGACGAACGAGAAGAAGGAGATGAAGAAGACTTCATCTCCTTCTTCTTTAATCTACACAACGCTTTTTTTTAACTTTTAACCTATTGTCAGAAGGAAAATAAGGATTACAAATCACTGTGATATGTGTCGAAGTTATCAGTGGACAAGTTATGTCTTATAAGAATAATTTAGTGAACAAATTTTCATGAAATTTGATAATAATATTCTACCATTAAAAATATCCTCGATGCCATATAATTTAAAAACTTTAATCATTTAAAATGATAGATAGACGTATAAACTTTTAAGATAATATTATATATATCTTGAACTCTTCATGAAATTTAGTAATATAATCAAGTCGTTAAAGATGATCTCGAGGATATATTAATTAACCCTTTATCTTCCATAATTTAAAAAAAAAGATAGACGTTCAAACTTCAAAGGTTTTTCTCCCCTAACTTTTAAACTGATATAAATTTATAAAACTGAACAGAATAATCAGGATATTAATGCAAAATTCGATATGAATTTAATTGACTGTTTAGATTCAATAGTTTAAAAATGGCCAAAGTTCAATTTTTCGATGGTTTTCCTATAATAATTAAGCAAATATTTAACAGATTTTTATGATATTCAACGTATATGCTTTGACGATAAATCTGATTTTTGACTATATATTTTAATCTCGTATCCATAATCATTCTAAAATAAGATACTTGTCGGAAAAGTAGACTATTAGTTCTTTCCAAACTGCTTGTTACTATTTCGAAACTGCTCTAGTTCTTTTATTAAAATTAATTGAATTTGTAACTATAAATCTGGCAGCTAGTATCCGATTCAATATTTTTCTCAAATATAAATGTCAGATTAATAATATAGTAAATAAAATAATTTTAATCTAATACATTAGCTAGAGATAAAAATTTCAATTTATTTCTAGTGTATGAAATATAAGGTGATGATGTAGATCTATGATAGAAATTTTCTAAAGTATTTATCATTATGATATCATATCACGTATAATATACAGTATATCAGTCACCAAGCATCCATAAAAAGTGTCTATCCAAAAATTAATTGGCATCTAAATTTGTTTTTATAGCCAAAATAATCCACGTCTGCTATAAATTAAAAAAAAATAAAAAATACTGTATATCATCCCACAGTTACTTCTAATCATTAGAATTTTCTGAAACAATACTTGTGTAGGTTAATGTTTCTGTATTTTTCTTTTTTCCTTTTTTTATTTTTTATTAAAATAACGTTAATAATAGCCTATATCAGTAGTTTTCAATGAGGGCCATATGGTCTTTCAAGAAGCCATGACATATTATTGAGGAATAAATGGAGACCAATGTAAATTAATTAGGAGGGACCATAGAAGCGAAATGCGCCAAGAGCAAAAGAACTACTACATTAATTTTTAAAAGTTTTATTTAACATAATGGAAAAATACAAGAGTAAGAACCAGCACAAGAAATATCATAAGGTGCTGGATCTACTACAACTACTAAACACTAAAGCAAGGAACTATCAAAGCAAAGAACTGCTAAGGAAATGAACTATTATTAGCATACAAAATTTGAAATTCTCACAATAATCCTACAGGAAATGCCTTTTAAAATATGGCAATTAAATAAATAACCAGATAATTTTCTATAATAGTTATATTATCTGTCCATTTTATGAAAATTAGAAATGTAAATTAGTATAGTTTGTATGTAATAAAACAAACTACTAGTACTATCTGTATTATCTAAACAACTGATATTTATAGTAAAAAATTTTGAGTATGCTTAACATTATACAGAATAAGTGAAAATATAAAAAAATATTATTTCTAATATAAAACAAAGTAGATGAAATATAGCTTTGAAACGTGCAAGAAACCAGTACTTCCTGTTTTTATTTTTATTGGTTGGTGTTAATGTTACTAATATATCAATGATTTCATTTGTGTACAGCAACCGTTGCCAAATTGCTAAAACTATCTCCATTTATGTCGTCTTTCACAAAATTATTAAAAAATCATAATATTTTGTTATCGATACCCATGCTATTGGCGATAACATTGCTCAATTCGTAAATATAGATAAAATTTCGATCAACTCATTCGAATTTTATACAAGATCTTATCTGTCAGCAAGGTTATGTTTAGAAAATTTTAACGCTATGACGTCTTTCTTCCAAACGTTAATGATATAGTTTCAACAAGTTAACGTGGAAGAACCTTGAGAGTAAAAACCGAGTTGTACTCGACTAACAAAGTCTTATCTTTAGAAGAGAGCATGACCAACGAAAATTATAGTGATTAGAAGCGAAACAGGAAAAAAATGTCAAATTAGGCATTATTATTTCTGTTGTTATTATTGAAGGAGTTGAATGTTACAAATGATAGTGTAAAAACCTGTGAACTTTACTCTAGTGTAGAATTATTTTCATCAAACGAGATATTATGTGAAACACATCTTTTATTCCTCTCAATGAGTTGTTACTGTTTTTCAGTGCATTAAAACGCAACCATGCAAGAATATATTAACTACTTCACTACTATTATAAACCATGTTATCTTGGATCACAGTTATAAAACAGAACATGATAAATATTAAATTAAAAATAGGATTTCTTAAGTAAACACACTTAATATTATTAGTATGGTAACTTAGTTTTATTTTAATATGGGGCCTTTCAAACCAGATGATTTCGTATTCTGTAAACGTGCAAAACAAAGGGTGAGCTTTATTTTCATTCAAAACAAATTTCGTTAAACAATCACATCTGTTTTAGAACGTTAACTTAGTCACCATCTGGATTCTTTCCAAAGACTACACGTACTTTAATTGATGGTCCGATGTTCAACCGAAACTTTAACTATAATAGAAACTATCCTAGATCTTTTTTATAAGATTTATCGAAAAAAAATAAAATGTTTATCTAAATCGCAATTTATTAAAAAATTATAAAGTTTTATAAATAAGTTTTCTAATACCGTATAACAAATTTTGTAAATCCGATATTTATCCATTAAAGGAACATTTTCTTATAATTATTAGAGGAATAATCTATGTATAATAAAAGTTAAACTAACAATTGGTAAAAAAATGGTCTATATATGTATATGAAGAGGTGTTGTTGTAATTTATTGCTATCCCGTTAAACTACATGAGATGAATGAACAACTTAAAAAAAAAAAAACCATATAACAGCTTTCTTACGTTACAATGAAAATTAAGTAGGTCGAGGACGTAAACTTTTATTAGTATTATTACTATTTAAAAGATGATCTCATTGTTGCTTATGTAGGTCTGCACGAATGAATTAAACGTGTTTGCTCCTATCAGCTTGAAATGAAGAGATGAAAGCAATACTGTAGATATACATTCACTTACTACATATCATTTTTATTTATCAGTCTTGTTAATCTTTTTCTCCTATACTGTATGCAGAAAAATCAGTAAAAAAATAACCTATCGCATAAATTTTATACGTCAAAACTTCTTTTACAACTTTCTATTTTAATTTATTTTGCTGAATCAGTGTTGACTATTTAAAAATTGATTAGGTGTAAAAATATTTGTGATTTTTTTTTATAATTAGTTAGTATACGAATGAATGGATTAAATCAGTATTATAGCACATCCGGTGTGAAATAAGAGACTCCAGTGGAATGTTATTGACCTTCGCTGATACAGTATTTCAACTCATTCGACACACATTCTGAAGTTATCGATTTGCGAAAGCAATTGACCCGCTGATAGTTTAACAATGATTCGATTTTAATCTTATTACTGAATCCGAATTCCAGGATATATCATTACAAAAAATTAAAATTTGATACCACGCAACAGAAATATGCTTCTGATAATTATCAACTTATCGGCTATGCTTTATTATGGCAAACACGAAGTTGTGGAAAGAGCTAGTCGCCTACTTTCTAAACGTGTCCTTTATTTTAAAATGATTAAAAAGATAAGGGATTAAAATGTATGTCATCAAAATTATCTTCAATGGCAAAATATAATGTGTTGAATTTCATAAAAAGCTATTAAATAGTTTGGTAATTATCACAGGAAACATTGAACATCCGCTATTTTTAAATAGATTAAAGTACAAGATTTAATTAATCTTATTTCAGATTTCATTAATGGTATGAACATTCATACTAAATTTTATATAAATTAAACACAGTTGTTCAAACATGGATACATGTAGAAATATTTCCACAAGGACAAAAGATGTTGATATAAAATTAAATTTTATACAAAAATTTGTTTTAAATTTGAAAAATCTGGGGAGAATACCCCGTCTTGTCCACTAATAAGACGCCTATATTCAACAAAATTTTAGTTTGAATGTTGGCCAGTTTTAAACGGTTTTAAAGCAGAAGATTAAATGATGTGTCATACAGATCATCTTCAACAACTTTAATGATCCTACTGCTAAATTTTATTAATATTGAGACTACCTCCGAAATTTGAACATCCTCCATTTTTAATTAGAAAGTTAGATGATGGATTGGCAAATACTCTTATCGATTCCGTTATTATAATAATAAACTATTTGCTGTTATTTTTTCTTTAGTCTTCTTATGAAGGAAACTGAGGCGTTTTGATATGACCACCCAGTTTGTCAGTCAGCTGTCTCTCACTAATAATTTTTTCTAGTTACAGTATTATATTTTCTTGAAATTTAGTATTGATGTTCTGATTAAAGCTAATCTTAAATTAACTTAGAGGCAGACTAACATATAGACTGACAGCGTGATGATATCAAAATCCTGATTTTTCTTTCATAAAAAAGACTAAAAATATATATTAAAAAAAAAAAAAACAGAAAATAATTCATTATTATAATAACGGTATCGTATGAGTATTTAGCAATATTAAAATTATGTTGTGCTTCATATCTCGCTGATTTATTTATTTATTTATTTGATATCTACTGTATACTATAAGTATAGTATTATCCATTTCAAGTTGCTGCTATTGTATTAAAACTTTCATTTATGAATACGAGATGGCAGCACGTTATATATATATTTAAAAAAATATTCAATTTATAATAACATAATCATAAATATTATGACATTAATTGTTAATAATGAATTTAAAGATTAATTCATAATAAAAAATAATGACAAATAATATATAAAATTTAAACGAAACAAAATAATTTATGTTGATACTTATTTGATTAAAATATTTATGTATTTTATTTTATTAAAATAACGAACATTCTTTTAAATTATTTATCAATTGTTCAATTTAACATTAATCCACTGCCATAAAGTAACAGTAGTATCATTCATTTTAATGTTACGCTACCGTAACAATAATGCGAAATTATTGAAACGTGATTTATGTGCATTATAAAATTTGCTTTAAAATTTCAAATTATTGTCATACTGTATTCTCATTTTCCTTAGTATCGGATGTCTAACCAATTACCGCACTCAATTAATTTATACAATATCATGCGCCATTTTATAAATATGTAGATATTCTATAAAAGCAATTATTTATGCTATTGTTATGGGAAATTTTGTTTCTGTTGCTATATCGAAATATAAGTCTTTTAGCGAAGGAAAATCCATTTGGTGAAGTTAATCTAACCACTATAGGGGAGAGTAGGGTAAAATAGGATAGGCGGGTCAAACCGGGTATGCCTGTATTCCGAAATAACCGCTACAATCTAGCAGCGACTCATAAACTACTTCTAAGCCACTAGCATGCCAATAGGAACTGAATTGGGGACGATGGTGCAACCCAAGGATGTTATACCATGTGTATAAAACATCCTCGTGCAACCATCTTCTTCAATAGGGGTGCGTTTTTAAATTTAACACATTCCACCACTGATGTATATCTAAAATGGCATTCATAACACCCCATCAGTGAGTACTAAAGCGTC